>JALBCR010002099.1:0-144956 GCA_030710515.1 Abscondita cerata
ATGGTCTTCCTTATTAAGAAACGTGAATAAAAATAATGATGATTTTGGTCGTCCTCAACGATCGATCAACGAAAGTTTGTACGACATATTTTGTAGGCCGTATTTTATACGAATTGAAATTCGTACGTTAGGCATTTTGTACGAGATAATTTTACGTGATCGAGGGAAGGCTCTTCTTTACAGTATTTAGCCCGGATACTGACTTAACGCGTAAAGTCTACAAAAATCTTGAAGTGGCAATTGAATCCCTGAATTAAAACGAATCTCTTGTCGGGTTGTTTTTTAAAATAAATAACGAATCTAGCAAACTATATGTATTTTTAGAAAAAACCATCCGACATTAAATAGAACTTTTTTAGTAGAAAAACATCATGTAAGAAAACTCTTTCCAACATTGATATCAAAATAGATAGAAGAGCTAAAATTTAATTGACTTTAAATGATAGGCAACTTAAACTTCACTTTCTAGCCCAGGGCTAAATATAGAAATATACAAAATTTTGCAAGAGATTAGTGGATTTGATAAGCACATTAGAATAGAACAATAGCAGCATTGTATAGGCGCAAAGTTCGAACAAATTTTGTGTAAATGCATAATCTTTTCAGACTGATATTTTGCATACACATATTTCAAGTTCAAATATGATGTAAAATTAATTTATACAGTTAAATTCTTTTTGAATGAACGGTTAATTAATTTTTAATTATTTATTCAAAATTTTATATAAATACAGTTTAAATTGTAATAAAAACATCTCTTAATTTAAGGTAACGGCATCTTCTACGGTCCACTGTTTCCGGTAATAAAGATTTCAAATAAAATCGGACAATTTGTTTTTCATATTACGTTCTCAAAAAACGTCATCCCTAAAAAAATTTAACCCTTAGATTTTCCTGTAAGCAAATATTAATTAATTTGAAAATGTTTCTCCAAAATTTTTTTTAATTAATTATATTTCTTTCTTTGTGATAGATTATCCTTCTTGGTGGAGAGGGTTATTTAAAAAAAAAACTCGCTTATTTTTGATTCAATTTTAAGCAACGTTTCGGAAGCTTTTTTTAATTGATGCTTCCTTCATCAGGCTCTGGAGATGATTAGAAAACGAATTAACAATTGATATTCTAACTTACTACATTACACAATTATAACTGGTTAAGATAGAAAATAACTTACTTAATTGATGTAAAATAAGGTGGTCATGCTTGAAGTTACGAACAAATGTTCAATTTAATGACATAATTATCTGCAGATCTGATAAAGGCAATTCTACGGTGTTAATGAATAAAGAAGAATATATAGTCAAAATTAATAATTTACTAAATGATGATGATATATATAAAAAATTAATCGTTGATCCTACTAATTCCATTCCAAAACAAAAATAATAAATTGTTAATACTTTATATAAAAAAGAACACATAGAATTTTACATGTACAAAAAAACTAATCACATACACTAGCAATGCACCAAAATTTTATGGTTTAATTAAGATCCATAAAAACACAATCCTATGCGTCCCATTGTTTCTTGCATAGGATCTCCCACATATTTTTATCACAATTCATTTCTATGATCATTACAAATCTTACACCCATTTTCACTTATAACATAAAAATTCCTTTTAATTAGTAAGTTATATTAATAACAAAAAAAGAGAAATTACAAAAAATCATACTCTTGTTTCATTTGATGTTACTTCTTTATTCACGAACATCACTAAAGAACTTATTATTAAATTAATTGAAAAATATTGGAACCAGTTAAAATATTATACCACATTGGAATTATACGAATTTCTACAAATAATTGAATTTTTATTCAATTCTAGTTATTTCCAATATGATGGAATGTATAACTTACAAATTTTCGGATCTGCTATGGGTAATCCCGCATCTCCGATATTGGCGAATCTTGTGATGCATGATTTATTAACAGAGGCTATAAAAACGTTAAATTATACTCCTATTTTCTTTTATGTCTACGTTGACGATGTTATAGCATGTATTCCCACAAACAGTATCAATGATACATTAGAAATATTAAACAATTATAACCAACACATTAAATTTACTGTAGAGATTGAAAAAATCAAAAACTTCCTTTTCTAGATATAGAATTAATAAGAGATTTAGACAATAACACGATATTAATTGACTATTATACAAAACCGATTACTTCGAATCGTATTATTAACTATTTTTCAAAACACCCACACCATCAAAAAACTTAATATTATTAATTCTCTTAAAAAACAAGATTAAAAAATTATGTAGTACCCAACTATTAGAAAAATTTAAATCTACTGAATACAATTTTACAAAAAATAACTATCTAAGAAAATTAGCTACAAAATTAATTTACTATAATAATATTCCACCACCCAATAATCAACTAAATGTTACTAATATTACTAATGACATAAATAATCCCAACACCATTTCAACTAATACATGCATACAATACAAAAAACTAATCAACATACATTACCTAAGTTATAAAATAATTAATATATTAAAGAATAATCAACTAAAAATAATTTTATACAATAAAAACACTATACACAATACGTGTTACACAAAACTAAAAGACAAAATTATTTCTACACAAAAATCTTCCGTTATCTACAAAATTAACTGTTTAGGATGCACTATGTACTATATAGGTCAAACAAAACAAAAACTAATCAATAGAATGAAAAATCATAAGTATGACTGTACGAAAAAAAGTGACAATACAGCACTCTCGATACATCATTTATCAACGGGTCACAATTTTGATCTCACAAGTCCTACAATATTGGACTTTGAAGAAAATTACAATAAACGTCTTATATCAGAAATGTTACATATAAACCTGTACAAAAAATAATATTAACTTCAAAACAGACAGCCAAAATCTGAGTACCTACATGTTATAACAATACAATTAGTAAAATCAAAATTAAATCATAAAGACCTTTTTAATAAAATTTACATAATATTTTGTTACTGATGTCAATTTTCTATCCAAAAATTTAATATTTAACGTTTCTATAACGCCGACGTTTATTATCGCTTACTTATCATTTTATACAACTTTTATACAACTTTCACAATTTAAATATTTGTGATTTTAATCAATGTACGTTTGTTATAGTTCATAGTGTTATTTACAAGTATTTATTTATCTATGTTATCTCTTTTGTGTAATTATAAGTGTTATTTTATTCATATTCATATTTACAAGTTTTATAATAGTGTACTATGAACATTTGTTCGTAACTTCAAGCATGACCACCTTTATTTTACATCAATTAAGTAAGTTATTTTCTATCTTAACCAGTTATAATTGGTGTAATGTAGTAAGTTATGTATATCAATTGTTAATTCGTTTTTTCTAATCATCTCCAGAGCCTGATGAAGGAAGCATCAATTAAAAAAGCTTCCAAAACGTTGCTTAAAATTGAATCAAAAATAAGCGAGTTTTTTTTTAAATAACCCTCTCGACCAAGAAGGATAAATCTATCACAAAGAAAGAAATATAATTAATCAAATATTATAAGTTACCTCTCAATTGTTTCCACATGTAGACCACCCAAAGTATATATTGCAAAATAACACATTCTTTTTTTACAAATATGTAAAAAGACCTTGCACTTGAAAGTAGTAATTGTGGTTACGCTTGAGTATAAATTTTTATTTTTAACTTCACAATAATCAATTAATTTTTGTTCCACGGCCTCCAATGGTGTAAAATTTTTGCGTTTTGGAGAACATTTTATTTCAATGATGCTGTCATTTTCTACTAAGCCGTCTGGAGAGCAAGCTAGATATGGTAATTCGTCATCAATAACTAAGCCACATCTTGTTACATTTAGTTTATAAGTTTCCTTAAATAACTGTATAACAGTTCCTTCTTTTTCCAATCCAAATTGTGTGTTTTGGTTACCCCCAAAAACACTATAAAGTAACCTTGACACCAACTTACATGTCGAGGTCGTTTTTCTTAATTTACAAATCACACCAAAATTCGACATTGTAATTCTTATTCTTCGTTCTTTGTACCATAACTGAGTGTTTGACTGTGATGTTGTTTCTTGGCAAATTGTAACTTTGTTTGCATTATAAAGTTGTTCAAGGACTTCTAAACTTTTCTTATTGTATTCTTCAACTCCCATATCATTTTTAGGTTGAATTACATCGGGTCCGTAATGACTATCGGCTGTAGAACAATGTTTCTTTTTATAATTTTTTTCCTGAAAACGTTCATTATACAATACTTTTTTTACAAGAAAAATATTCTTACTGTTAGACGCATTTGCTTTTTGCATTTTTCGTTCATCAAATACATTTGTATAATATTCAGCAAAACCACTAATGCTTTGTTGAATCGTTTTAAGGAATTGTCCTCCAGTATTATACGAAATTGCAGCACCCTGGCATCTAATTTGATAAGAATTTCTCATTGAAAAATTTATTCGTTTTCCCCCAACAAACTTTGCAACGAGAGAATTATATGTTTTGGCTGAATTTATATCCACATCGTGCATAAGACTATCTGCATTATTGACCAATCTTTGATTTGCAGAAATTATATGCTGAAATATTTCACACTGTGTTAAGTCACTTATAAAATTTTTCTGAAAAACAAAAATTACAACTAGAAAAATATATTGTAGAATTTAATACTATTTTTACCTCATCTTCATTTTGTGAACAAAAGTATTTATCACAATTAGAGTGATCGCCGAAAATATGACATGGTTTATTTTGAAGATCTTTTTTCAGTAGGTCTAAGTTGATAGTATACGAATCAGTTCCTTGTTTTCTGAATACTATTGCTTTGGTAAAAGCATTTCTAAAACGACCCAAAACATCAGGATGAGTGACCTTTTTTCTAATATTAATTGGAAATGTAGTATCTTTTGATAAATCCGATATTTTATTAATATAATTTCTCAAAAGGTGGTTTCTACACTCAATCTTTTGTATGATAAAAGTCGGCCCATATGGTGATGTTTCTATGAGTTTTTTTATAAACACTGCTGTTTCCATCGCCTATTACTTTACCATAAATTAAATTATGGTTTTTTATGGAACTTTTAAATCCTTCGGAAATTATTTCAGCTTCCATTGCGGTAGAACTTTAGTCCAGTTCTTAAAAACAAGTATGCTCTGTCGGAGTATTTGATCTACTACATATTTGTTTTTAATTCCTATATACAAAAATCGTTTTTGTGTTTGCCCAATTATGAAACAATAGTAAAATGACGTTTTAAAATATATAGTATATATATATATATAACTTTGCCGAAGGTATGTAAAGCAGTTACATAGTCGATTTACATATTATAGCCAACCTAACAGTTGTATAAAATTTCGATCGCTGCTGCAAAAAAGTACGCAGAGGTTGGTACAATAGCAAACAAACACTGAGAATCGCCGACAGCTGTTTCAGCCTTTTGGGACTCATCGAGTGAGAGAACTCAGTGTAGTTCAGCCTGCAAGCGCTGTCGACTATATGCGCTACTAGGGATCACAATATTTAAATGTAAGTTTTTCGACAGGCTCGTGTCGACTCGATTGAAAACGTTCACGTACGAAAATGTTAGCAACTTTGCCGACAGGTATGTAAAGCAGTTACATAGTCGATTCTTTTTCACTATAGCCAACCTAACAGTTGGCAGTATAACTTGAATCGCCTGCAGTAAGTACGCAAGAGGGTTGTACAATAGCAAACAAACACTGAGAATCACCCGACCCAGCTGTTTCGTCCTTTTGGGACTCATCGGGAGTGAGAGAACTCGAGTGTAAGTTCACTATTGTACATTGATTCTCAGTGTTTGTTTGCTATTGTACAACCTCTTGCGTACTTTACTGCAGGCGATTCGAAATTTTTATACTTGCCAACTGTTAGGTTGGCTATAACTATTAAAGAATCGACTATGTAACTGCTTTACATACCTGTCGGCAAAGTTGCTAACATTTTCGTACGTGAACGCTTTCACGAGTCGACACTAGATGTCGAAAATCTTATCATTTAAATATTGTGATCCCTCCAGTAGGGCATATAGTCGACAGCGCGCGTTTGTAACAATAGTGAACTTACACTCGAGTTCTCTCACTCCTGATGAGTCCCAAAAGGACGAAACAGCTGTCGGGTGATTCTCAGTGTTTGTTTGCTATTGTACAACCTCTTGCGTACTTTACTGCAGGCGATTCAGAAATTTTTATACTTGCCAACTGTTAGGTTGGCTATAATTATTAAAGAATCGACTATGTAACTGCTTTATACCTGTCGGCAAAGTTGCTAACATTTTCGTACGTGAACGCTTTCACGAGTCGACACTAGATGTCGAAAAACTTATCATTTAAATATATATATATATATATATATATAAATAACCAATACATAGATGCAAATAGTTCATTTATTTGACTGTAACCTACTCCAATTGAGATTGCGCCAGCCACCATAGCATGATTAACGGTAAACTTGGTTTCATGGGACTCTACTGTACTAATGATCTCGATAACATTGCAAATCGAACACTTGAAAGATGTTTTACTAGATAACCCTTCAATTTTCTCCGACACAACTTCCATGTCAAAAAATGAGTAATTGAAACCTAAAATGTAAAAGTTAAGATCGTTGCAATTAGTTTATAAAATAGTCATACCTTCGTGTTTTAAAGATTTTAATGCGTCAAGAAAATACTGAATATCGACTACTCGTCGACCTAACAAATTATGTTTTTTGTTTGGAACATTACCTTCCGATTGGATCAAAATATCTGATATTTTGTCATTCGCAATTTCCATCTGCAATTCTTCTTCGCTTGATGATGATTTACTGTTATCATTATCAGTGTAACTATATGTACAATCATCAGTAAAAGAAGTGTCGATTGACTCACAATTCGATTGAAACGATTGTTGTGTGACATGCTTCCATCTCCTATAAGAAATACAATCATGGAACGACTATAATACAAGAGAATTCCGCATAACATGTTATTAATTGTTTAACATTTTAATCACTTTTTAACATTCAGAAACCCCTGACAACAACCAATTTTTTTACAAAAATTATATAATTTTTAAAAGAAATTTTTTTATTTATTATGATATAATGAATGACATAATAGCTTCTTTTAAAATCTAGACTTATTTAAGAAATCCGCTTTGTAGCAAGGGGCGATTTTTGTCTAAATATGAAAAATGATAAACAAATTTAAAAATCTGAAATAGCAGTTCTTTATCAAAATACCTTTTTTGCATATTAGTAAATTAAAAAAAAAATTTGTGGTCACAATCCAAAAAATTTCCATGTTTTTGTACACATCTCAAAAATGAATTTTTTTCTTCAAATTTAAATTTTCTTCAAATTACTTTCTTAATTTTTTCCCTTGTTTTTTATTGAATCGCTTAAAAACTGAGTGTTTTGTGGTCTTTTAAATAAAAATCCACAAACTTTTTCTTATAATGAAGCATATCAACAACATATTAAAAATATCTACAATTAATTTTGGTATGCAGGTACGTTGGAATTTGATTCTTTCACAATCCTAATGTAACTAATGTAATTTTATTTCAGAAATTAACAAATTTTATAAACTACTGAAGAAGCAATGATACTTCTTGCGAAACGTATCCCTTAACGGCGTTTGTTGGGAGTTATTACATTCTTTCATTAAAAAAATTACATAATAATTATTAGAACAAAACGATTGTCTTACGTAATATTTGTTTTAACCAACTTTAAATTGTTTTCTTGAAATCGAGGGTCAACGGCTTTGATTGCGAGGTTATTACAATTTTTACTGAAAAAAAAATTACATCCAAATTGACAATTTAATAACAAATTAAAAATAATCATAACTATTAAAACTATTTTAGATTTTTTTGTGGTGATCGTGGGTTAATACTAAACCATAAACTGTGATTTATTCTTGTACACCTCCAACTACTATCGGTCAAAGTTGTACCTTAAATATTCCCGACAATGGCACTATAGTGTGATGTATAATCACTAGGCACAAGCATTTCAAATGAATTTGTCACCAATAATATTAGCCCGTCATACGCTGGACTATACAGGGTGTTGCTATATTCGACCGACAACGCTCTACCCCAAAGAGGTCCCGTAAATTGGTAAATTTTGATATAGGAACATAAACCCTTAAACGGCTTAGTTGCTGAGAAACAGGGTGTTAAAAGTTTAAAATAAAAATTTGAAGTAAATCAAAAATACCTTTAAAACTTTTTTTCAAATTTGGTGACCAATATGCTCTTTAAGAAAGTCATATTTTGACTTAACTAATTCTTCAAAAATTTAACCAATGGCGCGCTATAAGGTTTAGTGACAACTCTTACCCTCCTATTTTTTACGCCACTGGAGAAATTAATTTTTTTAAAACTCTTTATTCATTTTTGGTCGAAAAGTAATAACATTTTATGGTGCTCAAATGAACGTATTCCAAATTTTGATGAGCAGTGCATTTTGCCCGTCCGCGTTTTGCTAAACAATTTGCTTCAATCAATACTATTAATTCGATTTTGAAAAAAGGTTAAGCGCAAATTGTTCAAGAAGTGATACAAACTATTTTAAAGGAATATTTGATTTATAGCAAATTTTTAATTTTTACTTTAAACTTTCAACACTTTGTATCTCAGCAACTAACCCGTTTAAGGGTTCATGTTCCTATATCAAAATTCACCAATTTACGAGACCTCTCTGGGGTAGAGCGTTGTAGGTGAAATATAGCAACACCCTGTATAAATAAATTCTGACATTATATTAACACGTTTTTAAGGAAGAAATTTTAAGCAATTTTTAAGAAAGAAATAGTTTATCAACAAAATTGGCGCTACGAAGGTAATTCGCGTTATCGCCCATTTTAGCAGATAACACGATTCAGGATTAGATAAACTGTTATCAAAAAACTTTTCACTTTATATTTAATCATTCTACGTACATGACAAAACCGATTAAATCTTGAACATTCAATCATTGCACAATCCACATCTGAGTTTTATAGTATAAACAGAAACGCAACATAGAATTCGTTTTTCGACGGCAGCTTAATCAGCAATTTGCTTAAACCAAAATTAAAACAAGCGTTTTACGCAAAACTCTACATCCCCCAATACTAATAAGCGTGTAAGAACGTATTGAAAGTATTCAACTTTTGAGAAAAAATGTGTAACAAAGCGATGTGTTGTAAATAACGTCGAAATAACTGTTATTTTAAGTGTTACGTAGTTTATTATTGCTTTAAAATTTAGGAGAAGTACCGTAAAAAAAAGTTTGACAATAAACTTTAGCCGTTGGAAAAAATGAACGTGTAAATATAATATCATTTCCAGAATCGAGAAAAATGTCAACTTTTTGATGGATGACAATTTAATGTATTGACACAAGACGTGTCTTAACAATATTTTTAGTATGAGAAACACGTAACTCATACAAACTACTACAACAGCATTGTTTAACGAGCCTTCGAAAAAGTTTATTTTTGCACAACGGTGGCTTAGTTCCCTCACAGTTTATGTTAAATATTTACCTATATAATACATTTTAGGTAATAATATTCCATTCAGTCCGATTGCTCAGGTGTGCAGATGAATGAATCGTACAAAAATTTCAAAATATTCTTATCGAAAATTTCACATGATAATTATTTCCGGAGTAGGTAATCGAACTTGTGTTGGGTCATCAGAAAGGTTACTCCAAATAGTATTGCTTTTTGTGTGGATGAGATCGTCTTACTGTAAATTTAGATTTTATTTAAGAACTAATAAAAAGTTTGTATACAAATAAACCTGTATATCACATGCTCATAACAACTTTTGCGAGTGCTCGTAATTGACTATGCAAGTGTTGTCGTCATGGTCGCCATTTTGTTAGGGTAGTTAAAGAGCTTGGTTCCAAATACACTTATGTTTACATATTTACAAGCATTTTTTTCGCTGTAATGTTTACAGGTTGGTGCAAAGCACATTACCATTGTTGGACCTGTGTAAAACTAAGCATTTTAATAATAAATTGCCGTAGAATAACTGAAATTGCTTAAAAACAATCCTAAACATAACCTCACTTTGTTTCAAAAAATATTTTTAACTGTATAAAAGTAATTATCTCGCCAATTTATTTTTAAAACTGTTAAATTATGTCTTATTTTGTTAATTACTTTATTCACCTGATAAAAATTGATGAAATATGAACTACTAAACTACTTTAATAAATCGGTTATGGAAATTATTATAAACAGCTGATTTTATTTGGAACCAAGCCCTTGACGTGCCACAACAAAAATAGCGAATTGACGTCACACTTGCCTAGTGAATTGGTGTCCTCAGTGTTCTCCTTCATTCTGCAAACTTTACCTGCACTCGCAAACATGCTGTTTCTGGACTTGTGGTCTGAATTCTAAAATCTTAATATAAATTTAGACTTTATTTGAAAACTAAAAAATTTTGGATAAAAAAAATGTTATGCATCATGTGTCAAAAATTTCAGAAAAGCTTTGCAAGTGTTAATAATTACATCAATGCTCATCATTCAGAAATATCCTATTTCTAGATACAATTAACTGTTATGCTATTTTCAATATATTTTTTACGAAAAGTGGTATAGACGTTTTCTATATTATTTTCAAAACTAATACATATCTTTTCTCTGGCACGATTTGAGCACAATATACATACTTTATTAGATAGATAAATGAGAACAAATTTGTGTGTTAATGTAAGTGTTTAAAACGTATTTTAATAAAAAAACAGTAACAATTTTATAATGATTTACGCTACAAAATCCAGATTTGATTCTTATTCCGGCATTTTTTTTATTATTATAATGTTAACTTATATTTTTCTTATCACCTCGGTTCTGTGTTCACGTTGCTAGAATAGGGGAACAAGCATACCCAGTACTGGGTCAGTGTTAAGTATATGGCGGCGTGCTGTTGCATCGGTAGGATAGGCAACGCACTTGAGGGAACGGTTTTACTTCATTCGTGAGGCTCCTAGAGGCCTGGGGGTAATCTAGTATATAATAAAATTATTATCGATGTTGTTATTAACACAATATTTATAAAATGCTTTTAATATTTTTTCAAAATATTAAATTCACTTTACCAAATTGTATTTTGACATCGGTAATAAAGTTAATGTGTCGACAAATCGACCGATTTTTTAGTAATACACTCTTTGAATAGTCTTATTATCACATCAATCAATTTAGAAGAAGATCGAAGGGCAACAAAAAAACTTGAAACTGTAGTTCCTAAATGTGAAAATGTATAGTAAAGTCCCAAAACTAATACAAAATAAAACTTAAGTAGAGAGAACTTTATTATACACCACATACTTATATATAGTAGATCTACTGATTGTAAAAATTATGAAAATTTACTTAAAGGTTTTAGTTTTTAATTTTCGTTTTCTCTTTTTATTTTCTTAATTTAAAAATTGTAGAACCAAAAGCAAAAGTTATAACTACTAGACAATTTCGTTTGGCTCAAAGAATGTATTAATTTAAATCTTTATGTTCTTGATGATATCCTTTTAATATTTCATTGTTGGTAAAATCAAATGTAAAAAAACTATACAAAAGAAATACGTGTTGTTTGTAAATCGTGAGTTTTATTTGTAGTGTAAGTGTTTGTTCTGTGATTCTACATAACTTCGTTTACAGAACGATAACGCAACTTTTTTTTATTTGCTTTGTTTCTGGTTTACTGCTAATGATGTTAATAACTATAATGCCATAATAGTTAACAGTTAAACAAAACAATAATTTTACAACTACTTAAATTTATTTATTGATTAATGATGTTCTTTGAATTGAATATTTTACCAATTTTTTATGCAGACAATTACATTTGTTCACAATTTTGCTTGTTAAATTTTGCTTGAAGAATATAACGGCAAATGGTATTTCAAAAGTTTGCGACTATATGCATTTCACATACCAGTTTCAAGAATGAACAAGGGATTATGTGTTTTAGACGGTTCGCTTATTGCAATGTTTATACAGGGTAGCCCATTAGTGCGAGGAAGGTGGATATATCGGAAAATAATGTGGTTAGAAAAAAACTTTTGCAATAAAAGTTGCGCAACTCAATGAGCTGCACATTATAAAATTATTTGCTTTTATACAGGGTGCTCTATAAAAGTGCGACATACCAAAGTTGTTTTTTTAAATGGAACTGTTCATTTTTTATTACAAATTTGGATTTCTTGGAAAATTGTAATGTGACTTTAGGCATTATACTAGTGTCTAAAATGGAGGGTTTTGCATTATTTCACTTTTTCCGGAAAAGTTGACTTTACGAAAAAATTAAGTAACTCAGTTATCCTGGAATTTATCAAACAGCTATTTCGCAGCTTTAATATGCATTACATGTGCTAACTACAGTTGGTTGTTCACCTTTCCAACCTCACTTGGTTTTGAGTAATCAGTTATTTAGATTGGACTCCCTAAGTTCATGGATAAAAAATGGCACCAGCTAATTTTTTATGTGCCGTTGAACGTAGAATCTTATAAGCTTTCTAATGATAAGATTATAGGTATCTAACTCTTCCTCAAAAATCCGCAAAAATCTGTAAGAGTTAGGATACTTACAACTTTAACATTAGAATGCTTATGAAATTTCACGTTCAACCGCACATATAAAATTAAGTGGTGCTATTTCAAAAAATCAAGTTATCCGTGAATTTACGGAGTTCAATTTAAATAATTGATTACTCAAAACTTAGTAAGGCTAGAAAAGCGAACAACTAGTTGGATAAATTCTAGGATAACTTAGTTATTTAATTTTTTCGAAAAATCATTTTTTTCGGAAAAAGTGAAATAATGCAAAAACCCTCCATTTTAGACACTATGTATAATGCATAAAGTTACATTAGAATTTCCCAGAAAATCCAAATTTGTAATAAAAAATAGGTAGTTTATTCTATAGCAGAATATTGTGCTCCTGCCTGGTTGAATAGTTATCATACAAAAAAAAATATGCCCCGTTCAATTGCACTATGCGTGTAATTAGTGGAACTATAAAATAAACCCCTTTGGATTGGTTTCTTGTTCTTTGTAATATTACTCCATCGAACATTCGACGAAAAGCTGCGTTAAATCGAGAATAGGATAAATGCCAACTTAAAAAAACTTACCAATTTGGAATGATATTGAGAACCTTCCAGCTAAAAATCTTAAATCGCGATGTCCTATATGGTTCGAAGACTAACGAGACTACTTAAGTACGGCTTTTTCTGAAGTTATAGAATGAAAAAAAATATGATCGGTCTGGAGTTAAAGTCCCGGGCTTTGATCAAAAAAGAAAAATTTGGTCAAAAGTAAATTGCATAAGAACGTGCCATTAAAAATGCAACTCTATGTTGTTTAAATGGGGTGCGATTTTTAATCCAAATTGTGACTGTGGAAACGACCCAGAAATTGTTGCAATTAAATGTTTTAAAGAGAAGGGTTTTTAAACATTTATAATTTAACGGACGAAGCTGTGTTATGGGTTACTAATTTGAAGGACTTCTGAAGTTAAGCAATATTTTGTTTTCTCTGTCTTGATTATCTGTTTTTCCATCATTTTGTTAGCTATTTCTTTAACCCATTTTCTTTTCGTCATTGTCGTGACTGTCGTTTGGACCGGTCCATATATCGTTATGCAATGGCTGTGCTGTTATATTTTGTGTTCTTATTTACCTTCTATAATATTTATACACTTAATCAATATTATTAATTATAGTTGTTCCCCAAGCAGAGTGGGCCTTCTTTATAGTAGTTTCGAAAGTGATGCTGGAGTGCAAAAAACAGCTTGTCCTTTATTCAGTGTCGACTTATCGACGGAAGAAGATCGGTTTTTATCAAAACATCTAAAAAATTTGATAACGATGTCTAGATAAAGACCGACCATCGTCGGTCGAAACGTCAACACTGAATAAAGGACAAGGTTCTTTTGCACTCCAGCACCACTTTCGAAACTCCTGCAAAGAAGGTCCACTCTTGCTTAGGGAACAACTATAATTAAAAAATATAAGGAGTTACAACAACATTTAATCAATGTTGTTACATACAAATATTAAGGTGGGTAAGGGTTGGCATGTTTAGGTTTTAGTGGTTTTTCTAAACCTTGAAATAAATGACGAACCAATCTACAATTGCACACGGTTTCATCACCATACTATACAGGTTTATACCGATCTTCTGGGGCACCGTACCTAACACTGACATCACAACTCAATAATGATAATGTACCATACGAATAAATAAATAAATAAAATATATAAGAATCTTTTATTAAATATACAAAACTGTATCTATGATTAAATATATTTTTAATTGATTATGTATAATCTCCTACTAGAAATTAGTTTTCTAAATAACTTTAGACTCTTTTCTTTTAAGGTTTTTTTAAACTAGCATTAAAAAATCAAATTATTAAAGAAGGTCCTAAAGTTACTTAGAATTTTTTTTTTTCAAATAAAGTATTTAAGAATTTTACAGTTTTTATTTGATGCTTAATTACCATGTTGCGCTCATCTCACTTGTCGCTTATTTAAAAATATTTTGAGAATACTAATTAATGAAAAAAATTATGAACAAGAAGCTTAGTATCAATAATGTTTATTTAAACCATTTTTTATTTTTTTCGCCATTTTTTTTTTTCATTTTCAAATTTTCTATTGAAAAATTTACTCGAATTACCTAGGATTTGAACAACTCATTAACTTTTTATTATTTTAACTATTATCTTTAAAAAAATAAAATAAAATTTATTTGTTGAAAAGAATACTAATATTCTTGAGTTTTTCAAATGTTTACTACTAGAGTTTAAAACCCTAAAAGATAATTTGCATAATTAAACTCCACGTTTTATTTTTAGAAAATTAATCAAGTTAGGACTATAAAGTCAAAATGTTAGGTAACCAAATTTAATTTTTGGTAGGAATTATGTCAAAAGTATTTTACCTTAAAAACCCAATTAGATATTAGTAATAAGTCTGAAGAAACATATTGTATTATTATTATTATTATATGGTATGGAATTTGAAATTCTTATGTAAGACGAACAAACGGACGGTCGGATGAAATTCGGTAACAAAGGAGCGCAAAATGTAAAATTTTCTTCTTCCAAAAACTGTGTGAACACACTCTTCAAGATATAAAGAAGAATTTTAGATATTAGAATTTAACTAGAACTAGAATATTAGAATTCCACTACATGACCCTAAGCTACCTGGTGGACGCCACCTCCCCAACTCCCCTCTATTTTCCCCAGAAATTCAATGATAAGTCTAATTATATAGTTTATGTAAAAAAAAATTTCGTAGTACATGAGCCCAAGCTCTCTGGTGGACCCTCCCTCCCCGAACCTTCCCATTCTCTCCCGCAACTCAATAATGAGGTAGAAATATAGCTTATTTCAAAAAAAAATTTTTACTACATGAGCCCAAGCCCCCCTGGTGGACTCTCCTTCCCCCGCAATTCAATGCTGATTCCGAATATATAGTTAGTTTTGGCCTAGGACCTACAGAGAGTTTATAAAGGACCTAACAAACAAACAAACAAGCAAACAAACAAATTTTGGATTTTAGTATATAGGTCATTGTAGATTGTATTGAGAAAAAAATTGACCTATGCGTTTCCAAGTGTTGATCAATTATCAATTAAGACTAACGGGTGTTCAAATAAAAAACTGGGCTAGGTAGGTCCTGAATTTTTTTTTGACATTGTTTATTTTTTTAACAACGTATCCAGGTGATACAAACTGTGGGTTACAATTCCAGCTGTGCCTTTCTTAATCTTTTTACATTCTTTATTTTGCAAATTCTTAATTCTTTCAATCAAATCAGTTTTTTTAGAACTTGCTGACTGGCATGCAATTGCCGTTTCAGTAAGCACAGTTTCCTTCAATTGCAAGAATTGATCGATTTGTTTTAGATGCTAACATTTCAGAGTGGTTTTTTCCCAAAAGCAGCAAATTTTTATGGCGGAAACGTATTTCCGCATTGACATTAAAGTCGACGGAGTTTGGCAGTAAAATGTCACTGCATGCATGATGAATTTTGGGTGTATATCGTAAAGAAGAAAATAGTGGGTGTAAAAAACGCACAAGTGGTGGCAGAGAATGCTTGAAATATATTGAATCCTTCGTCTTCTTCTTCTTCTGCTTATTCTTGTACATAAGCTATAAGCCTGTTTAATAGTCAACCTATACTGCTTCTCATATGCCTTCGAATGTAGATGTAAAACATTATTTCCATTTTTTTGTAGGTCTGCCCCTTCCTCTTATTCCTCTAGTAGGACGACCTTCTCTTACTTTTTTTAATCCTTTTATATGTTAATTCCAATTTCTTTTTTTTGGTCTCTTATAAAATTAGTAACATTTTGTATTTTACACATTTTTCTATGATTCGTAGTTTATCATGCAATGACTTTCTTTGTATTGTTCATTGAATTCTCATTTCAACAGTATTTGTTAATGGTTTTGTTTTTGTATTCTCCGCTCTGATTTTTGCGACATACTTTTGTCTTTTTAAATTCTCATTTTGTTTTCTTCTGTCAATATAGAGTTATTGATAGTCGATGTTTTTTTTCTGAATAGTTCCCGATACCTATCTACGCCTGTTTTCGAAATAATAATTATTTTAGGTTATTTTCTTTCAAAATATGATCCCACCAAAATTTAAATTTAGTTGCTATTTGAACTCATAGGTATAAGGCTGAAATTTTACTTAATTAAATTTATTTTATCTTATACAGGGCGGTTTAAAATTAATGATTTTGATATGACATACAAAAAAGGTCAAAACTTTATTTTTTTTATTTCTCATTCGATCTGGTTTAGCAGATTTATTATTTTATGATGTTTTTATCTCTTCCGTAATTTCTTCTTTGTTTATTATGTTTTCTTTCGTTAAAATTGCAATATCTTCCTCTATCTCTGGGTTTAATTTCTCTGTGTAAGTTTTTAAAGTATGTACAGTTCTAAACTGTTATTTTATTTTTTTGAACGGGGATCTTTGACTTAATCATTTTTGTAAAATATTTAATTCAATAAACATTATTATTATTTTTTTTTTTTTTTTTATCTCGAATCCTGTCGGTTTTAGTCGCAAGTCGGGCTGAAACCAAGACATTGCAGACCATTCATGTTTTGTGTTTGTGTGTTATCCGTTTAAAAATGTTCAGACTGTGTTACTATTATTATTGTTATTTTGTTTTCCTCGTATACACGGGGTTTATGATCGTTTTAGACGGAACTTTGTCAAGCCTTTCTGTGACTTATTCATCGATGGGAAGGAATCGGCGAACAATGTGGCATGTGTCCAGGATAACCGACTTCTGCATTTGTCTAATCAGATGTTTTATGCCTAGCTTTTCCAAATGTTTGATCGTTGACTTGGGTATTATTCCTGTAGCGGATATCACTATTGGTCTTGTATCCACTCTATTGACTTTCCACATCTGTCGTATTTCTCCTGCTAATTCGTTATATTTGTTAATTTTGGTGGCATTTGTTTTTTGAGTATTGCTGGGGAGTGGAACTGCTATGTCTATCAGAGAGACCATTTCTTCGCCCTTGTTGAATAGTTATTATTATTTTTTTTGTTTTTTTTCTCGACTCTTGTCGGTTTTAGTCGCAAGTTGGGCTGAAACCAAGACATTGCAGACCATTCATGTTTTGTGTTTGTGTGTTATCCGTTTAAAAATTTTCTCACTGTGTTGCATGTGTTGAGTATGACTGTTTTTTGTAGTGTAATGTATGTGTGTTTTTCTAGGTTCAGTGTATATAGGTTTTTGTGTAGTGTATGTGGTATGATACCTGTGGAAGACAGGATTATTGGTACTATGACCACTTTCTTCATCTTCCATAGACGTTTTATTTCTATGGAGAGATCTGTGTATTTTTGAAGTTTTTCTGTGTTTGTTTTTTCCATGTTGTGTATGTCTATTATATATGTTGTTTTGTTATGTTTGTCTATGAGTGTAATGTCTGGTCTGTTGTGGTGTATTGTTTTATTTGTAATTATTGTTCTGTCGAAATATATTTTATGTGTTGTGTTATCTAGTACTGTTTGTTGTATGTATGTGTCTATTAGTTTGTGTTGAATGGCTAGTTTTTGATGGATTATGTTTGTTATTTGATTATGTCTGTGTAGATAGTCTGTTTGAGTGAGTATTGTGCACCCAGATGTAATATGTTGTATTGTTTCTGTGTGTGTGTGGCATTTTCTACATTTGTCGTTTGTCTGTGTTGTATCTCTTATTATGTGTTTTATGTAGTTTTTGTGTGACCTGATCTTGTATTGCGGTCATAAACCCTTCTGTCTTGCTGAACAGTTTCCCACGGGTCTACCACATATTCGACGCTTCTTTGTTGACAGTCAGTTAACTCAGTTCGTGAGGATGTCTGCCGTGGAGGGTCTTTTGGATCCATGATTGTTTTTGTGTTTGTGTTGTTTTTATATGTGCTTGTATGTCCATGTCTGCGTTCTGTAAATATAGTGGTGTGTAGTTGTTGTCTGTGAGTGTAACTGCTTTGTGTAACTGTGATGTGTGTTGTTTTGTGTAGAAAATGTTCTTAATATGTCCATCTGTTTGTAGTGTAGTGTGGATATGTCTATGAGGCCCCGTCCGCCCTCACATCGGGGTAGGGTCAACCTCTCTGTGGCGGTTTTTGGGTGATGTTTGTTGTATTTTGTTAGTGTTGTTTGAGTTTTCCTTTGGAGTTCTTCTAATTCTGTGTGTGTCCAATGTATGACTCCAAAGGAATATGTAAGTGTGGGTATAGGTATAGCATATGTGTTTATGGCTTTTTGTGTCGTGTTTTGAATTTAATTGTGTTTTTAGTAGTATATTTAATCTGTCTGTGTATTCTTTTGGTGAGTGTTTGTTTTATGTGTTTGCGTTGTGTGAGTTTAGCCTGTTATTATTATTATTATTATTATTATTATTATCATTATTATTCTATACTACTGTTTTTTAGTATAATCCAGATTTTTGTTCTCTATAGAGGTCATGCTTTAATTCTTTTGAGTACCTTTTTAATAATTTGATATGCCTTCTTATCATATTTTTGTATTTGCTATGTTGTTACGTGCAAAAAAGAATTCCACGTAAATCATGAATAAAACCGCAACATAAATTGGGGGTGTCACCAATGCTAAGATGGAAAAATTCGCGAGAAGTCCGTTTACGTGGATTAACCTGGGTCAAATTAAAAGGTTGCTGGGTCGTCAATTATTAAGAAATTTGTAAAAGTTTAAAGGGCGCATAACGGGGATGACTTAGTGATTAACTTCCAGCCCTCGTTTACCGGAAGGTCGACTAGAAGGCTACTTTCTAGGACCTACTTTGCGAAAGTACTGTCACTAATCTGTAAAGTTATAATCAATTTGTTACGATTAGGAAGATAAATTTATAGTAATGCCCTCAGTCGGTAGGTGGCGTGCTGTTAGGGATTCGCAACTTAATAAACTTAAAGTTGAAACGGGCGCCAGGCTGAAAGTAACAAGGAGATATAACGTAAGCCAGCCAACTTACGCTGTACTTCCCAATTATCGAACAAACTTGTAGGTAAAAAAAAAATTGCATGAGAGATAAGACGGGTAGTTACATTTAAAAAATAATGAAATAGTTAACATGTAACACGCAATATAAAATTAATTTAATTTAATCGTGCGTTAAAATTTGTGTTTCTTAATTATTCCACTAAAATTATATTGATTACAAAAATAAGATAAAATGCCTAACATATGACCATCCAAGATAAGCAAAAAGATGGTTAAAATAAAGAAGCTCAGGCCTGCGCTTATTCCACAAATCAAAATACAAATTCGTAAAGCGCAACAGTAGTAATAATATAATTACCTCAACTACGATAGGAACAATCAAGTGTCCAATATTTTTTCCAAACAATGAAAAATTAATCGCACGAATACATTAGAATCAGCAATTGATTATATTAGCGGATTTAATCAAAATTAAAGAATACAATCGCAGCGCACATGCACAAGGTTAGTTTAGTGAAAGATTAAAGAACTTAATTTAGTAAATCTTAACGCAAATCTCGTGTTTAACATCCTTCTTCTATTAAGGAAATATTTGTAAATCAATTAAAATGTCGAAAACGTATACTGCATAGTTCACGTGTTACACTTGCGCCGGACTGATAATAAAGAAAAGTTATCTGACCTTTGTTTCCACAATCAGGAACGGTGTTTGCATTTACTGCTTCAATGATAATAGGATTTTTAGTCACCAAAATGTGTACAGACGGTTCTTGTATAATTTCACTTTCCCAGCGGGAGTCCATGGTTAGGTGTGGATGTGGATGGTCAATCTCGGATACTTCGTTGCTAGATCGCCGTTATAAAATCCATTCAAAGGATGCAGAATAATAGGCCCAATAACTTCCCAATAAAGTAATTGCACAACCAAATAATTAGTTAATGCGAAGAAATAAGACCCAGTAATTAACCACTACAAAAGAATTTGGTTTACTTAAAGATTTAATTCAAAAGAAATTGAATTTTTATCTTACCAGAATGATAGTTGTGTTTAAGAAATTGTAATTCCAATATTTTAATCAAGGTATTTTAAGTCTGCCTATTATTTAATTAACTATCATCTGTAGTAACTAACGTGTAAAACAAAAATCGTATCACGGACCTTGTGCATTTTCAATTTTTAATCAAAATTTCGAATGTCGCCGAAAAGAATCGAATATATATCAAGTATCCACTATCATTAAAACGTTGGTTGCGGAAATTAGGAGTCATCTAGTTTATTAACATTAAAAATGTACATTACTTTATTTATTTATTTCTTTTTAACATTTGACACATAACAAATTATGTATTAAAAGGCTTCTGACAACGAAATATTAACATAGTTTATTGCATTTGAAACATGTACATAATAAAATAATAATCCTATATTCTAAACAATGGTAATATAACGATAAACCCAAGAACCTACAATTAAATCTTATTGACCACGTGATCTCTAATTTACAATTTTTAATTAACCTAAAAAACACAAAAAAAATAATTTAATAAATGTTTATAGCTTTTTAGTCGTTAATTTAATTAACTCAGACAACAAAAATTAAGTACGCAGGAATTCACTTCACAATGACTACAAAATTTACTTTGAGTTTCAAATCTTTTATTTAATTTTGGCAAAGTTCTCAAATTTGTTTACTTAATTAAATCGATAGCATAAATACCGGATGTGCCGAGCTAACGGTAACACCGGGCTGCAGGAAGCGAGGAAACAGACGAAACTCGCATAGGAATCGGAACTGAATGAATTCAATCACACGGATCGCAGCCTCAAGGTCGGAAGTTGGCAAGCAGAAAATGCGTGTACCTACAAATTTTTTTTAATAAATGCCATAATGGCAGTTGTCACGATCAAGCATAAACTATAGGTAATTCTCAAGTTATTCATTGCATAGTTTGATATAATTACATCGCCATTGTCAATTTTTACATTTTCATTGAATTTTTGCATAACAGATGGTAATGGGTCGTTTTCCATTCTTGCATTAAGACCTCCAGTTTGCAGTTCCTTGTAAAATGTTTCTCTGTCTTCCTTAGCTTAGTTGTGTCCTGTGCATACACACTAATTATCTGTATTGTTGATTCTTCAATTCTAATCGTAACATGAAGATTTCTGTCATTCATATCATAGATACTTTGGATATTATTCACAAATGTTTCATGTAATAGTACACCGACTTCCGATTGTCCTCTACCTCTTTTGAGTATGCCACTATAGATGAGAATATAGTTTTTTCTTTTTTTTTGGTTTCTGATATTACATGTATCTTCAAATTATCCTCTTGAAATTCTTGTAATACCTCCTGATTTTTTCTGGACCAAGACATAATATTCCAGGTTCTAACCCTTAAAGCATTCCTTTTCCACATCTCTTTTCTTATTCTCCTCTTGTCGATTGTCCTTTTATTCCGTCTGTATTCTGAAACTCTTTGTTTTGTCCTTAAATTTATTACTAATTTCAGTTTTGTTCTTGTCGTTTTATCCTTACTGTAAACCAAAATCATGTTCATAATTCTCGCTGTATATCATGGCATGTACAATGGGTCGTAACTTACCCTGGCCCACGAACCATCATTTTTTCGAGCTTGAGACCGGTTGTAGCAGCTTCTAGGTTCTTCAATTCAAGCTACGCAAACATGCTACAGGAAATATTGAATAAGATAAATGATAATTTCATAGGAAAGACCTTTTTATGGATGAAGTATACTTTTACCTTGACCAATATGTAAATTCACAAAATTTGAGATATTGGAGCACCGACAACTCTTACACTGTTATTGAGAATGGCCGGTATCCACAGAAAATTTTAGTGTGACATGCTAATAGCAAACGTAGGATTATCGGGACATATTTTTGTAACGTAAAAGTTACTGCTTGCCACAGTTGACGAATCTAACGAATTAGTTTATAGGAACTGTCAATGGTGTTAATTACAATGAAGAATTTCGCCATTGGTTATTTTCAACAAGACGGAGCCCCACCTCATAACACAACTTTAATTTCTTCGCAGAATTTTATGTAAATCGAATAATTAGTAGTAATATATGAAATCGTGCCCCAGTTAATAATCTCCAAGAACTTCAAAACCGAATTGTAGATAAATTTAATGAAACAATGATAACCTTGAAATTCTTCACAATGTTTGAAATGATTTAAGAGGAAGAATTGAATTTTGTTTAGAACAAGGTAGTTTTGAATAGTTGTTATCAGGAACGTATTTAACGTGTATTGTAAGTAACAGCGTCTCTTACTGAAAAATGTGAACTTTTGTTGCAAATTGCAAAATTAACAAACTACTACTTGATTAAATTAATTGTCTGTACAAGATTTGATTAAATTTCAATGTTTGGTAGAAGCGATGGTCATGAAAGTTTTTTTCGGTGCAAATTAAATCAATGTCAGCCTTGGATTTTCATTATGTTTAGCTTAAATCAATCATTTTTTCGTGAAATTAAAGTTAAGTACTGAATGAGTTGCACACAATCTTCTGACATAGAGAAACAAGAATCAGTATAACAAACAATGATCAAAAAATATCTACTCAAACCGACTATACTCAGTATACTATTGGCGCGGAGTAATAAACCTGTCAGAATTATCAAATCTCCTGTATTGCAGTGGCGTAGGTACCTGATACGTTTGGAAAATCAAATTTTTAGTAGGTATTATAATAGTAAAATCTACCTTGATATGAATTATTATGTGGTTTCTTTTATTGTTTCAATCCTTACTTTGTGGAATCTATTTTTCATAGTAAATAAATTAATTCAGCAATATATCGATATAGCTAAATAAAGTAATTTTAAAACAATTATTCTTTAGCGTCAAAATGTGTGTTGGATTATCTATCATCAGGTAAAGTGGGGTCGTTAGCGCAGTCATTACGGCAGACAGGTTGTAATTTCTGCCAAAGATTACAGATAATTAGTTGTATACTTTCTAAATGAAAAATATGTTTAGTTTGTTATTAGCAATGAATTGGATTCCTACAATCGATAAGATTTTACTAGCAGTAAATGAGGATGAAAATCTACCCCAAATGAGTCGTAGAACACTGTGGAAACTTCTTCGCAAGTTGAAGTTTACTTGGGGAAAGATAAATAGAAAATCCGTTTTAATTGAAAAACAAGAGATTATTACATGTAGGAGAAATTATCTTCGGGAAATAAGAAAATATAGGCGTGAAGGCAGGCGTATATTCTATTTGGATGAAACCTGGATCAATGCAGGACATACCGTAAAAAAAACATGGCATGATAATACCGTTACGAGTGCTCGACAAGGGTTTATAGAAGGGCTATCGACAGGATTTCGACCGTCTTCTGGGAAAGGAACACGGTTAATTATTACTCATATTGGCAATGAAGATGGCTTTGTAGATGGTGGTTTGTTAGAATTCGAATCAAAGAAAACTGGCGACTAACACGAAGACATGAATGCTAATGTGTTTGAAGAATATTTTGAGCAGATGCTAGATTTGATACCCCAAGGATCTATAATAGTTATGGACAACGCCAGCTACCACTCACGAAGATACGAAAATTTACCTACCAGCGCTTGGAGGAAAGCATAAATTATAGATTGGTTATCTGTTAAGAATATAACTTTTGAGGATCACATGGTGAAAAGAGAATTATTGGATATTGTTAAAGTTCATAAGAATAAGTATATACGTCATGTTATTGACGAAATGGCAAAGAATCGGGACATTGAAGTACTGCGTTTACCACCTTACCATTGTGAGCTGAATCCTATAGAGTTGGTTTGGGTTCAAGTAAAAGGTGACGTCGCTCGTAACAATACCACTTTTAAACTCGACGACGTGAAAAAACTTCTGGAAAATGCATTAAACAAAGTAACACCTGAAAGATGGAAGAACTGTGTATCTCATGTCGTTAAGGAAGAAGACAAATGTTGGCAACTGGGTAATTTAGTAGAGATAACATTGGAGCCAATTATTATATCAGTAAACACACAAGACAGCGATTCTGATTCCGAAATGGAAATTTCAGACGAGGAAGAAAGTTAAATGACCAAGCGTAATGTGCCTGAAACAGTGTTCTACTCTCTAAACACCATTTATTGTAACCATGAGTGAGTATTGTCAGTTATTTTTAAATATACCTATTTTACCTACTAATGTCTTGTTATTTAAATGAACTTTTTTATGCCTGTTACTTTTATCTATTCATTTTGATAAGTTTCTATGACAACCACATAATTTTATAATTGAGCCAAATTTACTTTTTGATGCCTAAAAATCGGTCCCCGCAAATTAATTGTAATTGTAATAAATGTACTGACGATATCTGCATTACTATTTTATTTTATATTTATGTCATATATTATTTATATGTTATTTATTTTATTTGTATAGTAGATCACATTACAAATTTTACTTCTTACGTATTATATACCATTATTTTTGTATCTTGGTATAATACCCACATCTACGGCTATGATTCTCGTTTCGTCAGTACCTGGGCTGATGGCAACGTGTTTACACAGATTAAACTATTGTTCTCAGACCCTAGATGGGTCGATATGCTGCAAAAGCGGCACAATGATCGTATTTTGGTTAGAATTTATTGGTTTTACTTAACCGTAGAAGTACCGCTTTCACAAAAAAATAAAGAATTATTTCAAGCAATTATGATTTATTACTCCGCGCCAATAGTATACAGACTAGTAGTTTTGTAGAAATCAAAGAAAAAATCATATTTTGCTATATTTATATTATGTTTTCGTTGCACACTTCACGCTGCTACGCGTTACTTTACTGTATTATTATTACACTGAAAATATTTTTAATCATTTAAAATCCATGCCCTGTTTAGTCTAGTTTGTTTATTTGAAGACCGTTAGTTACCAATATGTATGTTTATGATTAATCTTAATTTTGAACATATCGAGTTCATGTCTTTCATATGGTACGTTATGAAGTTGTACAGTAATTTTATTTAGAAATGGGGTAAAAATTACAAATTTTGTTTAAATTAAGAATGTTTTAAAACTTTAATTTTGTTGACACCTGAAGAAGTTGAAAATATTGTTACAAACTTATCGTTATTGTTTTTCTTTCGCATTCACAACAGCGAAATTAATAAACAGCCAGTATCGAATTACACTCTTCGTTGGTATTACTTACACTATTAGAGAATATTGATTTATATTTAATACATTAGATACACATTACAATTTATAGCCACTGACTGAATAAATACATGACGATGCTTTTATATAGTAAAATAATATCTAGAAGATAATCGAAAGTTCAGGATAAGGAGTTCTAGAACACCGCGATCATTCTAATTTATTCTAGTAATTCCAGTGGCGTAACAATATCTAATTTGGTAGTATTTTGAACAAATAAATAACAATTTTTACCTAAAATGCAAGTATTATTGTGTTGTTACGGCAAAATACAACAGTAAAATACGCTTTTAAAGTTCTAATCTTACTTTATTGGCAATTTTTCAATTCCTGCTTTTCGTATTTCAGATTCTGCATTTATAAAATTGATACACCATATCTTTCAATTTATTTGTTTGTTTATTAAAAAGCTTGAAGTTTTCAGCGATTTCTTTAAAATACATATTACTTTGTATTAGTTATATAAATTTCATAATTTTAATGTTGTGGATAGGATATAGGTACTTATGTTTACCTGTTCGTACATTTTATGCAGATTACAACAGTACATTCATATTTTAAATTTTAAATTTTACAAGTTTGTTAGATATCAACATATATTAGAATAATTTCGAAACCGCTTAAGTTGAATGAAAGGAAAATACGTGCAACGGAGGTTTTAAATTTAAAATTTCGTTTATTCAGAGTAAACCTTTTTCCACTAATGCAAGAATTTTTTTTACAGCTGTACGAGTGAACGAATCGTGTACATTCAACGAACAATGCGAATTTCTGAATTCGATGACTGTGTGTAGAGATGGATTGTGTGCTTGTAAATTTGACCGACAACCAATTTTTCATTCGGACGGAAGGAGCGAATGTGTTGGTAATAAAATATTTATTGCTATTCTTTTGTTTGATTACGTTTTTTTTTGTTTTAGTTATCGAAAACACATCGACCGACGAATTTGTAGCACCTACAATGATAGGTATTTTAGTTGCCATGGGTGTAATGTTCATCATTATATGTATCGTATTTAGACTATTCAGCAAGTAAGTATTGAAACATTAAATTAAGAATTAATAGTTGTTTCATGTTTTAAGCATTTTGAGTACGTTCATAAATATAATTAGATTCGATAAATTAAAAAAAACAGAAAACAGATTGTTTAAACTTGAAAACACTACAAATCAGGATTAGATAACATTGTCAATTCTTGCACATGAAATGAACGAAAGTAAAGCGGTTACATATACCTTTCCAAACTTCCATTACTTGTTGCTCCTAGTTTTTACGATTCTACTCCATCAATATTTTATACTGATCAAACCTAAAGAGTTACTAGACCAATTTTCTAGTACATAACTTATTGTGGTCGGTTCAAGTTGCAATGATCTTGAATAATAAGTGTTTGGGAAGTCTTGATGGAAACGATTTTTGTAAAATGAGTTGATTTCATAAAATTGTAAAGCAATGCCAATTTATTACTGATTCTAAAACAACATTTTGAACTTTAATAAATAAAGCAAAAGGGGTCTTAATTGTTATTGGGTTGAACTCTCTCCTAATTTTCATATTTCATTTTCATTTCTAAATCGATAAACTGCACTATTTATTTCAGTTAATGTTATTTTGAAAAAAAGCAAAATAAAAACTTGATTGATTGATTATTTCAGCTAATCATTATATTTGAAAAAAATGCGTCTAAACCGTTTACATTCAATTCAATTCAATATTTATTTTGTCTTAAAAATTTAAATTTTTTTCTATAACAAAAGATTCGGTTTGTCCTTTTACAATCTCAAAAAATAAATAAAAAACAACATAATATTTTATTAAATTATAATTTAACTAATTTCTGTTTCCTTCTTCAACCTTCCATCTCTCTCTTCTCTAAACTTTCAGTATTTTTCTTTTCCTCTCCTCCATCCCTTTCCTCCTCTCCAACACTTCCCTCATCCATTGTTTTCCTTCCCCTTTCTCTCCTAGTAGTAACTTCCATTCCTTTTCCTCATGTCTTGTTTCCCTGCATCCCTCTTTTATATGTATTATATTTTCCAATTCATCCCCACACAACCTGCATACTCTCTCCTCATCACTCATCCAATATTTATTTTCATTTTCTTCATTACCCATTCTGAACCTTACAATCATTCTTATTTCATTCATTCCTTTTCCTTCTGTTATGTACCTTGGTGTCTTGTCTTGTCTGTTATTATTTTTATGTATTTCCCGTTATATTTTCCTTCCTTTATTTTTTGCTTATTTTTGCCTTTTTTCCTGCTTCTGAGTATCTTTATCTCTTGCAACTATTTCCTTTCATAAATTTAACTACTCCTCGCATCTCTTCTTCATTTCTCGCTATTGCCACAATGTCATCCGCATAAGCTAAAACCCATATCTTTTTCCTTCCTATTACTATTCCTCCTACTTGATTTTTTCCATTTCCTCCTCAAGATCACTAATGTATATCGAAATAGATTGGGCTTAGCGGACATCCCTGTTTTAGTCCTTTTTCCGTCCTAAATTCTCTACCTAGCTTCCTCCCTACCCTCGTTCTACACCTTGTTTCTTCGTATATTTCCTCTATTGCATTTTTATATCTCTGTTTATTCCTACCTCCTCCATCCTTTTCCATAATACCCCTCTTTCCACATTATCAAATGCCGCTTTAATGTCTAGAAATATTGCGTACATCTTTCCTCCTTTCTTTGCTAACTCTTTATGAATTATGTGCTTTAATATGTATATATTGTCTATGGTTCCTCTTCCTTTCCTAAATCCTGCTTGCCAATCCGGTATTACATTCTTTTCTTCTATTTCTTTTTCCAATTTTTTCTAACTATTTCCGCATATATCTTATAGCCCGCATTCATTATACTCACTCCTCTATAGTTGTTCGCTTTCTTTCTATCTCCCCCCCCCCCTTGTAAATTGGGCATATTATTGCCTCTCTCCATTTTTCTGGAAACCCTTCTCCTTTCCATATTCTCTCGAATACTTCTCTTACTTTTTCTCTCATTCCTTCTCCGATGTACCTCCATTGTTCTCCTTGTATTCCATCCGTCCCTTCTGCTTTTCCTTTTTTACTTTATTTATTGCTCTCTCCATTTCTTCTTTTCTATTCCACCCTCTCTGTGTCTTATCCTTTTTTCCAACTTCTTCATTTCTTGCTTTTTTTCACTCTCTCCTACTAACTTCTTGCTGTATTCTTCCCATTTTTCCCCATCTATAATTGCTTCCATCCTTCCTCCTTTTTCCTCTTTTTATTAATGAATTCCCATACCTGTCCTTCATTTTTAATTTCTCTAATCTTTATCTCGGTTTGTTTTTTATGTTCTTCTTTATTTTTTACACATATTCCCTTAAAATTTACTTTTAACCTTTTGTATTCATCTATCTCTATCTTTCCTTTTTTCCATTTCCTTCTTCCTTTTCTTAATTCTTTTTTCCCCTTCTCGCATTCTCCATTCCACCAATCTTTTCTTTTCCCTAATTCTTGTTTTCTTAATCTATACTTTATCTTCTCTGTTGCCAATTCCATCCTGGCTGTAATTCTCTCCATCTCTTCCTCCACCTCTCCTTTAGTATTTACTTCCTCTTCCATTTCCTCTTTATACCTTTTTATACTCTCTTCAGTCCATACTTTCTTTTCTCTCCATACCTCTTCTTGTTCTTGTACCTCTTTCTCTCCTTCTTCCATCATGACTACTTCTAGCGGCTGATGGTCCGATTCTATCTCCTCTCCTATTCTTAGTGTTTCTATGTCCTCCTTACTTTTTTCGTTTATAATCACATAATCTATTACTGACTGGCCTCTTTCTCCCACATATGTAAATTCCCTTTTCCTTCTTCTTCCAAATTTCCGTTCATTATTGTCCAACCTCTCTTCACATAGTTCTATCAAAATTTTCCTTGTCCGTTTATTTTCTTATCCATTGATATCCTATTTCTTATCTCTCCATTTACCATTATTCCTCCCTCCTCTCCTATCCTAGCATTCAAATCTCCTCCTATAATCAACTTGCCTTCATCCCTTTCTTCTATTGCCTTTTCTATAATTGCTTTCGTTGTGTCCATTTTCTTTCCATATATCGTAAAAATATTATATTTTTCCCCTTTTTCCGTCTTTACTCTGATCTTAATCATCCCCTCTACATTTTCTTCTTCTATTTCCTTTTCTATTTCCCATTCTTTTCTTACCCCCACTATTAATCCTCCTTTCGCCCTTCCCTTCCTCTCTTTTCTTTTTGCATACTGAATTTCCCATACATATTCTTTCGGCATCTTATCTTTCCATGTACTCCATTCTTTTTCCTCCATCCACGTTTCTACTAAACCTACCATTTTAAAACCCTTTATATAGTTCCAAAAATCTACACCTTTGTTTTTTATCCCCGCAATGTTCCAAAATAAGATCTTATTTTTCTCTTTATTTTTTACCCCCCACCCTTTTACTCCCTTTTTTTTCTTTACATTACCGTTTACATGCTACCGCTTCAAACAAGTATAATTTTCCTTTATTCTAAAATATTTGGAAAAAGTATTATTAGCATCCCCTTAATTTATGCTACATCAAAAAATAAGTAAAGAAAGCATGCATGTGTTTAATTGACATTTTAATCCATTAAATTAAGTATAATCTGATAAACACAAAGTTTCTTTCTTTTGTTAAATTTCTAAGTAAAAGTCACAATTAGTCACTGTCAGACCCTTATAAATTATATTTGGTTACTGGACCTACATAATTATTAATGTGATTCTATCTAGCTGATGTAAACAAAAATGTAACCTAACAGCAAATATTGTTGATATTTATTTTCTGGCGAATATAATTATGTAAGCATAAGTAATCTTTGAAAGTGTATTTATGTTTTCCTAAATTTGTTGGAGTGAAATATGATATAAAGTTGCAATACTTGTGTTTGACTTTGATTAATTGATTTATTATATGTACTTCTAAATATATATATATATATATATATATATATATTGATTTCATCGTTCAAAAATCACTAACAACTACAAATTAGGTGTATACAGAGTGAAAGAAAATAGTTTTTGGGAAATGGGCCATGTCGTAATGGTAAGCGAATTTGCCACCTATCCTAAAGTTTGAAGCGTTTTAATATATATACGAGGGTCGTCCACAGTAACCTCCGTTTTGAAATAAAAATTAAACCAGTTAAGGTACATAAATTTTATTATATACATCTTAAAACTACAGCTTTTTCTACTTTTCTTATAATCGCCAAACAAATTCAGGCACTTACGATATCTTCTTACAGTCTTTGAAATGCCGTCTGCAAAAATTCTACCGCCTGGGAACGTAGCCAATCCGTTACGGCGTTTTGAAGCGCTTCGTCACTCTCAAACCGCAGTGATGCAAGCCACCGCTTCATGTACGGAAACAGGTGAAAATCAGTAGTTGCCAAGTCCGGACTGTAGGGAGAGTGGTTAAAAACGTCCCATTTTAATTTTTTCAAAATTTTATTTTTTTTTCTTAAAAAATTTTTGTTTTTTTTGGTTGGCTTGGAGAAACAGTATGCCCCATTGCGTTGACTGCTGTTTGTTCTTAGCATTCACAGAGTCTCATCTCCGGTAATGCCGTAACGGGTTGGCTACGTTCTCAGGCGGCAGAATTTTTGCAGACGGCATTTCAGAGAGTGTTAGAAGATATGATAAGTGCCTGAATTTGTTTGGCGATTAAATAAAAAAAGTAGAGAAAATCTGTAGTTTTAAGATGTATATATTAAATTTTTTGTACCTCAACTGGTTAATCTTTTTTTTCAAAACAGAGGTTACTTTGTGGACGACCCTCGTATTTTGGATCATTCTTCTTCACAATACCAAAAATTTGTCTACGCCTATCTTATGGCAACTTCATTTTAACATTCGGATTTTTGAAATTGAAAGAAAACTATCTGATGATTTGCGTATTTTGGAAAAGACAGTATAGGTTTCTTGTTTTCGTTTAAGTAATAGATAAAAGTGGAAAACTTAATGTTATCTTCAATAATCCAAAATTAAACTATAATTTTAACCCAGTTTATCTGGGACGTTTTAAATACGTTTCTAATTTACAAAGATCATTTAAAAAAAGTTAAACAAAAACGAAAACAAGAAATAATGTCATTCAAAAATTAGCTGGAATAACTTGAGGAGCAGATGCAAAGACACTTCGTACAGCTGTATTGGCATTAGTTGATTCTACAGCAGAATATTATGCTCCTATCTGGTTATCATACAAAAAAATGAATACAAAGTTGAATTGCACTATGCGTATGATTAGTGGAACCGTTAAATCTACTCCTCACGATTGGTTTCCTATTTTTTTTTAAATTACTTCCATCGAACATTTGACGAAAAGCTGTGTTAAAAGAAGAATGGGATAAATGCCAACTTAACAATAACTTTCCAATTTGGAATGATATTGAGAACCCTCCAACAAAGACTTAAATCTCGAAGTTCTGTGTGGTTGGAAAACTACTTAAGTACGGCTTTTTCTGAAGTTGAAAAGTGGAAAAAAATATGGTTTTGAGTTGATGTCTTCAATAAACATCTAATTGATGATTTAACAATAGAAGTCCTGTGCTTTGATCAAAAAAGAACAATGTGATCAAAAGTAAATCGCATAAGAACAGGCCATTCAAAATGCAATTCTATGTTCTTTAAATGGGGTGCGATATCTAATCTACATTGTGATTATGGAAACGAATCTTATTTACCTTTTATAACGTTTACACACTAAGGCCTTATTTTTTCATCTCCAGTTAATTTTGTCTGTCGGTTAATCGTACATATTAATACTAAGGTGGGTAAGGGTTGGCATGTTTAGGTTTTAGTGGTTTTCCTAAATCTTGAAGCAAAGCTTTGCTAAGACGAACCAATCCACAATTGCACACTGTTTTGTCACCACACTATACAGGTTTATACTGATCTTCTGGGGCACCATGCTTAACACTTAGGAGTAGGTGGAGTAAGATGACGACATTATCAAGAAAAATAATATAATCATAAAATCTTCCACTGGCGGTTCTACGTAAAGTTCTTAGCAGATTACACAAAAACAGGATGGCGACTTGGATCCCTGATCAGTTTTTGTAAGGATTCTTAGGTCTTGATTTTTTAGTCTTTTTATTTTTTCCTCTGTTTCTTTTGCTAACCTATCATTTTTTCTAAGTATTTTTTCATTGGAGTGCCAGAAATTACGATTAATATTTTGATTTTCCACAGTGAGTTGTAACTTTTAGACTGTGATTTTGAGCAGCTAGAACCTGGTTCATTTGCGGAGTAACATACATTGCATGTTATAGGTTGAAATCCTTGATGATTCTCCATCATGTTTTGTAGGTGTAACCAAACCAAATGTTTTTATTTGCGTCAACGGAATGTTATCATCTGATAAAAAATCTGAATTTTCTGGGTTTGCATTAGTAATCTCACTACCAATCATATCAATCTTACCATTAATATGGTCAGAAGCATCCACTTGTGCCTTTCGCTTGTAGTCTCTCGGGCAAAATCGCTGTTCTCAAAAATATGGGCGTTATAGGCACGAAAACCTTTGATTGCGTTATTGACTGTTGCTCCCCAACCATTGGTCTAAAATTGCAATTAGTTATAGGAGTACTTGGTTGATTACACACCATAGAATCACATGTTTGACTTTAAAGAGTCTGTGTATTGTGTAAGGAGGCAACCCTACCATTACTATGTTGTTGGATCTACAAAACTAAATGGCGTCAAGCGAGATATGAGAACTGTGGTTTTCCACGATGAGTAAAATCGGACGTTCTGCAGAATGCTTGGCATGGTGTGCAAAATGTCTCAAATATTTAACGAAACTCTCACTTATCATCTATCCAGAGGGTTGAGCGATGCCAGTTGCACATGGAGGAGTACTATTCAGAATCTATGGCTTCACTCTCTTTTGAGCAAAAGTAAAAAAATGATGGAATATAAACACCCACTGCACTCGTAGCGCCTACAGCAGTAGTGTTTCCTCTGAATATTTGATTTGCAGAAAAATTATATTTTGCCTGGACAATTTCTTAATTTCTTCTGTTAAATCTCATCAATCGTCCGATAGACGCAGCTTCTGCTTTTTGGAGAGGCGATTGGATTTTGTAAATTCCAGGAACCACCTCACCAGCAGAATTATTGTTGTGGTTGAATTTATATCAATATTGTTTCTTTCGGCATGTTCGTAAACTAATTTTTTAGATTGAACTCTGGTAAGGCCTAGAGCCTGGTTGCTAAATTCTTTTACATAAGTTACAAGTTCAGCAGTTTGTTGGGATTAAAGGTTTGGTCCTGAATATTTAGGTAAATCTTTGTTCTTTTGCGACTTTTTCATGTAACGCCAAAGTGTTGCTTCAGGTATTTTATAGTGTGCTGCAGCTTTATTGCATGATAGGGTCCTCTCTTCAACAACGTGCATAGCCGTTATCATTGCATCTTGAGACCAATTTCCACAATTAGTCTTCCGTTTATAGGTTCTTGGTATGATTACTTAAATGTATTAAAAACTTATTAATAAAAAATAATGCATTTCATTACTGAGATAAAATTACGTTATCTTACCTCACTACAGATAAAAAAAAGTTTTGAAATTTATATAAAGAGCGTCTTAAGGTTTATTCAATTTAAATAGAACACCATTGTTATACAGGTTTGGGTAGAACCTGCAGCAAAAATCAATTTTTCTTACCTGTACTTTTCGAATAAAAATGAACACAGATATACAATTTTACAACCAAAGATGAGATTACAAACATGTCATTTGAAAAGAAAACTACAAACTCCACCAGAATTTGACCGCATAAAATTAATTCACCTATTAACCACTAGGTGTTAGTAGCATGAAAGAATTTTAAATTGTTTATGGTGTATACATAATAATACTTAATCAAAAACTTAAACCAAGCAAACGAAAAGTTCAAATAGACGGCTAACAGTCAAGTAATCATTTTGTATACAAAGCCAGTAGATTCTAGCCTGGGTAATAACATTTTAAACACAAGGGTGAAAGTGTCGCAACCGTGGTCACGATTGAAGTTGTTGCAATGCTTGATGATTTCTACACTTTTTTCTGATTCTTCTATTGAAGACTTGTCAATCAAACAATCACTCACAGCAGTGAGATTTTTTAGACAAAATGAAAATAGGTTTTACGTCGTATTTTCCGAGGAGGTTTACTTATTTGGTTAATACCAATTGAGGGTATTAGTAAAATTGCTAAGTATTATATGATAACAAGCTTATTAACCTCAAGAAGGGTGAATTTTAATCATATCATATCAGAACGAACTTTTTAATACATTTTTGATGTATATTGCTCAAGTCAAAAACATTTTCCAATTACATCAACTAAAAGAGAAAGCTGGTTTATTTGCTAAAAGTGTTTACATCGGTTTATAATTGGATGGAAATAAAATTCATGAAAATGCATTACGTTATCTCATAGGAGGAATGATCAGATTATCTCGACTTATCATCAATTTAAAAATTATCTGTCAAGTTTTTCAATTTGCGGATCCTACCAAAGGCCTTAGTACTGACAAAATAGCACCTGCATTTATATGAACATTTTAGTTACACTTGTTAGGCAATTTGAGATTTCCAAACATATACTAGGAATTAAAGAAGTGCTTCTAACTAGTGTTCAAATACAAAACTGAGCTGGGTAGGTTTTGAAATTTTCTTTGTCATTTGGCAATTTTTGTAACAATAGTCAGCTGATACAGAATTTCGGTTAGAATTTAGGGTATTTAATAAAACATTCATATTTGTTAATTTTTAGGTTATATTTATATCACACGCACCAGTACCCGTTATTTTACTAATCAATTTAATTTCACAGCCTGCTCAGCCTAGTTATTTGAACATTAGTTATATCACTGAAGTTGATTGAAAATCATCATTCTCGATCAAGTTAAGGTAAACATACTTCCGCCTACATCCTTTACTAATCATTGATTTTGCATTGGATGAAAAGTTGAAATGAGTTTAATGGAATTATAACTTCTAGTATATGATTTCTTAAAATAGGACACCCAGACATGTACTATTGAAAAAACAAAGAACGGGACACTTTGGTTAAATAAGCATATCTACTATAAGATTACTAACCCTGGCCTTCATAGGGTGAACAGTTCAGGTAAACTTTAATGTCTGGATATAATTGTTTTTTTGTATTACTCGTAATCCTGTTCCGATTCTACAATTCCACGTTTATTTTTAACATTCAACTAATAAGTTTAATATTTTAACAGCGTTTTTGTTTTTTATTTTTAAATTTTTTATCAATTTCTCTAGAAAGAGTCTCAAACTTATTCTCACTGTTTTAATTGTGTTCTCTAATAAAACGTTAATTAACAAGAAAGTGAAAATTTCAAAAACATAATCAAAACATAATATTAAAGGAATTGCGTATTATGTTTAATGCCTATTATCAGCAGTTATTTAATTTAATTGTTAATAATATAGTTCCATACAAAAGATAAATTTCACCACCTTAGTCATAAATTATCAAAAAGAAATATTTTACTATTAAGCACAGGAAGTTATCATAAGTTTTAAAAATAACGACAATATGGAAAAGAAGGAATTTACAATAAGTAGTTATTATTGTTCGTTTAAATATCTTCTTCAGTTCCTTTCCGATTACCTAGTGATTTTTGTTTTATTATGTTTTCGTTAGTTATATGGTCGTTAATAACTTCATTGTTAATTAAATGTAATTAGCAAAAGTTGTGGGTACGTAAATGCTTACTAAAATAGGTAATGTGTGCCTATTACTTCATTAGTAATTCTGTGTTAATCTTTGAAATGCTTGTTCATACCACGATGGATTTAAAAGCTCGTATCGTTGCCGAGTTAGAGAGTGAAGTGTTCACAAAATTTTTCGATTTTCAAATGTTTCGCGATCTACTATTGGACGAGTGCGACGGAATTGGAATCTCGAACATACGAAAACCAGAGCGGTTGGTAGCGGTAAACTATATCTATTGTTTTATTTCACTTTTGAACTTTTACTGTGATAATGGTAATTTATTATTAAAAGGATAATACATCTATACATTTGCCACGAATAGTCCAAAATTGACTCCAGCAAAACAATGTTTCTGTGTTGCCATGGCCTGCAAAAAAGCTCTGATCTCAATATAATTGAAAACGTTTGGAGTTCACTGACAAAGAACATTCAAGACCAACAAGGGGTAAATTTCATTGCACAAAATCGGCAATTGAAAATGCCTGGGAGACGATTGGAATCGACATATACAAAATTTAGTAATGTCAATGCCTAGACAACTGTAGGAATATATTGACAATGGAGGTGGTCATACCCACTATTAATTTTATATTGCAATATTTTTGTCAAACACAGCAAAATAGTGTTGACATTAAAATATAGGGAACACTTTTTCACTTTTTCCGATTTGTATTAATTGGCTAGTGTGTTTTTAATATATAATAATAATTATAACTTCGTTAAATTGATGTTTATTATTAAACATTTATTTTACATCTGTTTTTATGTTCTTGATAGAGAATACGTTAAAAATGCAGTGAAACGAAGATACGGTTTTTTACATTTGTGAAAAAAGTACAATTACACCCTTGTTTGTGGAATTCAAGTGATAAAACAAAAAAAATCAAAATGCATGATGCATTTAAAAGTATTGTGGTGGCGCTTCCGTGTACGGTTGCTGAAAATAAAACAAACCTCGGGCGCCAGATTTTATATGGAGTTTACTCTCCTACAATGTCCTCGGGCAGTACAGTGAATACAAATCTTCCAGGCGTTTGTGTGGCCCGGATGGCTGGAAGCAAAATAGGAAATAAAACACTTATACACAACAAAAAACTCTTTATTTGACCGAAAAATCAACGGAATTATTAATTAGTTAACCAACTAAAGTGGACTAATTGCGGTTATTAGTGTGTGTGGGCAAAACCGTGCTACTACATACCAAGCCATTACTCTCTTACAAGCGGACTCCGGGTAAAAGCGGGGTGATTATTTTTGCGGATTCAAGACTGTACGGTAGTGGACTGACGGATGTATAGGTAACGGGCGGTCTAGTTGATGCACGAAACGCGATACGTCAACCTGGACGGTTATTTAGACGCGACGTACTGGGGGTACGAAGTGCGATACCATCAGCACGGTGTACGGGGAGGGGTGAGCAGTAAGAATGTGAAATTGCTGGTCGGTATCCCCGGCGGGTTTTTAAAGAGAGAAAATGACTTACCCCGGTATTTGTGGGCGGACTCGGAACGGCTACAGCACTAAAAATCCTTACTAGTCGGTACCCGAGTGTTTAAGCCGCTATCGCACCTTCACAAATTCACCCGTCGAGTTAAACTTAAAAATTATTTATACAATAAATAAATTAATAACCAAAAATACGGTAAAAGCGACAATCTATAATAACTATTATACACGTAATCTTAAATTTACAAAAAGGAAAACCAACGGTGTTAATTATAATAAACCAGTAACGATAAAAATGCATCGTTACAGTATTGCTTTGAAAATGGCAATTGATAACATCGGGGAATTAAAAGAGAAATACTCTTTCAAACATATCAAAACTATAGAAGAAAGGTATTATGTAGTCAAAAATCTGGAGCACGGTTTGACGACATATATGTATAAACCTACATACTCAGTTTTAGATAATTTTTTACACTTATCCATCCCTAAAGGAACATTTTAAACACTAGCAAGTAAAAACAACATATGAAATTTGTTTTCGGTTTATTTAAATAAGTACGGATAAGTATACATAATAATAGTAAATGGTCATAAGTAATACGTAAGGCAATGTGATTTAAAATATAGTAGAAAAAGTAAAACTATTGTTCATTCTGCCATGAAACTTATCCTGCTGTCGAAAAATAGTTTCCAAATTCTAGACGATTTTTTTTTGCGTCAGTGCGAGCACGTCTAGGAATCGTTTTCAATGGTTTAAATGATGTCAATTTTTTATTATCGCTTCTTTATAATAACCGTCGACATGTCCCAGTTGGTGTGTAACTTTTTCCTAACTTTTTGGACTAAGCATAATGAGTGCTCTGAAAACGCGAAATACGGATGCCATTTTCAATTACCCTACGTGCTCTGGACAGTCTATAGTTAAATATTCGTTTTGAGGATCCTTTATCACGAATTCCCGGGTAAGACACCATTATATTACCTGTATTTGTGACAACATCATCAGAGGGGAAATTAATTGTTCCCATTTCTATATGCTCGGATAGCTTGCAGTTGGAAAATACTCCTCCATCTGAGATTCTACCGGGCGATCCAATGTTAGCAAATGCTAAAGGTAATCGGCGTCACATAATGCTATCAAATGTATGCTAAATGTCGATTTATAGTTATTCACTGCCACTATTTACGGGTGCTTGTAGAATTACATGTTTTCCGTCAATAGCACTACAACAGTAGAAAAAGTTCCAACGCTCCTCAAATGAATCTGCTATTTTTCTTCATCCTTCAGGTGATTGTAGAGTCTGAAACAATAACAGTGAAGATGAAGCAGACAATGACACATTACAAATAGATTTGAATGAGAATGAAGAACATAAAAAACGTTCTAATGTCAATGAAAGTAAGGTTCCTTCCGTATGGCTTTTATACGAATGAGAGAACCCCTCCAACACACGACCGTGAAGCGACCGCGGAAAGAGCAGGATTAGGCAGATATGGAATTTAAAGAGCTCATCGCAATAAAGGATCAAATCGGTAAAAGAAGTGCCGTCTTTGTGGGTAGAGATGAGTGCACCGTTTGTGGTGAACTCCTTGTTATAAAATTACGAAAGCTGGATGATTGAACTCAACGGTTGGGTATGCACCGAATAGATACCAACATGTTTGCACCAGCGTTACCAACACCCACATCTCACTCTTCCAACGCTACACCAACACATCTTCCTTCTCCTAGCTCTACCTGTTCTCAATTATCTCCTCCACCGTCGCAGACATCCACTGTTTATGAAAAATAATTACACTCCTCTATTACCTCATTCTCCAGTATCGAATGAAGTTCCCCAGCCATAGTTTTTCGCTTTTTAGTCATTAAAATGATTGCAAATGAAAACAGCTACACTCGTATTGCGTATTTAAGAAATGTTAAAAACGAAATCCTTCCTAGTATTGCAATATATTTGAGTAATTAAATTGATATTTGTTACGCGACATGTTTAAAATAGTGAGAATGAGATTGGTACTCGATGTAGAAGAATTGTTTAAAAATCTAAAAATAAAAAACATAAAATTCGGTCAAAATATTAAATTCATTGAATATTAAAAATAAAATGTGACGAAAGTTAAGTGACAATCTCGGGGCAGGATTTAATACAAACAAACAATTATTTCAATGCAATGTATTATCGTTTACCTGAACTGTAAATCTTCACTATTCTTTGTTTAATTCTAAAGATCAATAAAAGAAAAAATGAGACAGTTGGGTCGGCAAAATTAAATGAGCATATCTACTTTAAGGATTAGTTTTACCTGACCATATCCATATTGTTTACAATTCAATAACGAACATTTATCAATATGAACGTTTATTCTTTGCTGATTCATTCACATATCCTAAAGGCTTGTTTGCAATGTCAATAAATTTAGATAATACGATTTTTAGAATTGTTTTGTTTAAATTGCCGTCGTATGACATTTATAAATCCGTTACTCTTATTACTAAACAATTTTTTCTATTATTATTAATTTATATTTATGCGATAAAGAAAGTGAAAAACGTAATAATGGGTATGACCTTGTTTCTGATTATACTCTTCACGTAATTGTCCCCAGGCATTCAAGCATTGCAGAGTATTGTTCAATTTTTGGAACAGTGGTAAAAAAATAAAAACAGCAGTTTTTAAATACAACATAAGACAATATTAAACAATCATCATTAAAAATGTGAGACATTAGCAAATAATCTAGTTTTATATCTATTTATTATTACTGAAAATTGAAAAAATATTTCTAAATTAAGGAATTGTTTTCTGTGTTGACTTACAAATACATGTAAATCAACATTTTCTATTCAAATTAGGGCATACTCATTCGAAAACGGATTAAATATGGCAACATAATTTTTCTGATTTTGTATCCCCTGTAATTTCTGTTTATATTCTTATTTATCTGATAACATAACTAGGTATTACTTGTAAAAAATTCATGTCAATGCAAATATTTTATGATCTGCAAAGAATATCGAACAGTCTGACAATAGTAGTTTTTTGAATGAGTTCTTGTGTAAATTGGGCGTTTTTTAGCACGAGTGTCTTTTCAAAACGCGAGTGAAATAATTTTAAACTACTGAACAATGTTACTTTGATGTTTCAATAAAGAAAACAATCAATTCTATTTTTAAGCATAGTCTTTACAATTATATATAGTATATACAGTCAGTAAATAAATAATAAGAAAAGTAGAGAAGATGAAGAAGGAGATAAACTAATAATGGGTGTGGCCTCCTTGGTTTTGGATACATTCTTGCAAACGAGTGGGTATTGATGTTACAAGACGGTTTAAATAATCCACATCAATTGTCCCCAGGCATTTTCAATCGCTGCTGTTAATTCGTTTCTATTTTGTGGGATAAAGTTTATTCCTTGCTGTTCTTGAATTGTATTCACCATTCGTCCCCAAACATTTTCTATTATGTTGAAATCTGGACTTTTAGCTGGCCAGGGCAACACACGTAAATTGCTCTCCCGTACCCAGTTTCGAACAATGGCGGCTGTGTGAATAGGAGCATTATCCTAGAAACAATAAAAAACTTATCAATCAAAATAATAATTTTAAATCAAGAAAAACGAGTTTAATAATATATTCAAACAAAAATCAAAATATACTTAATAACTATTTAAAAAAAAACCTATTTGGTAAAAGTTAATAAACATAAACAGTAAACAAACCTTTCTATACATAAGAATACTTACATGTTGAAAAATGTAATCTTCCTCTGGATAGAGATTTTGAACTGATGGCACCATAATATTTTGCAAAATGTTCAAATATCTGTCAGCATTTAAACGACCATCGATGACCGAACATACTCCTGGGCCTCTAGAGCTTATCCATCCCCACACATTTACAGAAAAATAGCCGTTACGTTTTTTGTGTTGATGTAATCAGCCTCATACCGATTTCTTTGAGTTCGGTACACTTTCACTGGACCATCGTTAAAACTTTTAAAGGTTTTTTCATCACTGAAAATGACGTTGTTCCAAAACTGTAGTGGTTGGTTCACATATTGTCTGGCGAAATCTAAGCGGTTTCTCTTGTTTGCCTCGCTTAGGGCTTCTTTGGAAGCAGCTGTATATTTCTTTATCCCATTTTCTTTCAACCTTGCTGCAGCAGTAACTAGGGATCCAGGAAATTCTGTTTCTCGTATAGCATTCCTACAGGTTGAAAATGGATTTTCGGCGACATACGCAATCAACGCTTCATCTTGGGCCGGCGTAGAAATTCTTCTTCTGCCACTGCCAATTGCTCTCTGTACTGTGTGCTCTCGTTCCCACTTTATACGCACACGTCCCACAGTAGCATGTGAGACGTTTAACATACGAGCTACTTGACGCACACTAAGGCCGTTGCCCAACTCTGCTACAATTCGAACTTTTAAGTCGGTTGGTAAATGTGCTGGCATTTTTAAAAACGATCAAAATAAAATGAACAAAATTAACGTTTACTGTCTGTATTTATTATATTTTTACTCCCTCTTCTAAGGAGCTACTAATTGCTCACAATTGTAATAATACCTCGAAATAAGAAATGTTATTAAGTATGTATTGGTGGCAACATACTTAACTAATTATATCGACTAATATATCCATTGTATTGTATTTACAAAAGTTACCAAAATAAGGAAACATAAGATTAACTCTTAATGACTATTATTATAATAGCTAAAACATCCGCCAAAATTGCAACCATTAATGCACTTTCTAGGATAATGCTCCTATTCACACAGCCGTCATTGTTCGAAACTGGATACTATATATAATTGTAAAGACTATGCTTAAAAATAAAGTTGATTGTTTTCTTTATTGAAACATCAAAGTAACATTGTTCAGTAGTTTGAAATTATTTAAACACTATTGTAGAACATTTTGACCGATTACACCGACACAAGTTAAATTTAATCCAGATTAAAAACAATCGTTGCTATGGTTTTAACAATTGTATCCAAGTTTTTAACTTAGGTTAAATTTAATTTGTGTCGATGCAACCGGTCATTAAAGTTCTAAAAAGTCTCCTATAATTTTTCTTTCTTTCAAAAGTCTTTATCTGATATTTGTATAAAATATTTTTGAAGATCATATTATTATGTATAAATTTTGTTTGTAGTTCTCTAACGTCACAATTTAAAATTTTTCTCCTGTGTCAACGGGATATTTTAGTATTCAATAAAATGTCAAACAAAACGTCAAACTAATTTTAAGGATTCTAAACGACTTTAGCGTTTCAGAACGTCCTGTCGAATAAAAAATGTTGTTTTTAATTCGTTCTTATGAAAATTGGGCATTCAAACTGTTCGATATTCTTTGCAGATCATAAAATATTTGCATTGACATGAATTTTTTAGTAGGTATTTAAAAAAACTGCTGTTTTTTATTTTTTACCACTGTTCCAAAAATTGAACAATACTCTGCAATGCTTGAATGCCTGGGGACAATTACGTGAAGAGTATAATCAGAAACAAAGTCATACCCCTTATTACGTTTTTCACTTTCTTTATTACATAAATATAAATTAATAATAATAGAAAAAATAGTTTAGTAATAAGAGTAACGGAGTTATAAATGTCATTTACGACGGCAATTTAAACAAAACAATTCTAAAAATCGTATTATCTAAATTTATTGAAATTGCAAACAAGCCTTTAGGATATGTGAATGAATCAGCAAAGAATAAACGTTCATATTGACAAATGTTCGTTGTTGAATTGTAAACAATATGGATATGGTCAGGTAAAACTAATCCTTAAAGTAGATATGCTCATTTAATTTTGCCGACCCAACTGTCTCATTTTTTCTTTTATTGTGTGTACGAAGGTCGGGTGCTACATCCTAAACATTAAAGTAGATATGCTTATATAACTTGTAGAACAAAATTGTCCCGATTTTTGTTTGCTGAATGGTGCATTCTACACTGGGATCCATAAAATTTCCGATACCATAAGGCTTGACCTTGACTTTATTGCAATTTTTCAATAATTCCGTAGGTTGTAGATACGCATTGTGTATACTGCCTCTGATGACTTCATGCACTGTTATCTTAATTATTAGAAATGCTTTAATGCAAATGAAAAACTTAAATAAATATTTTAGCACAAATGGTATTGAACACAATCATAGGCGAGAATTGAACCACAAACAGTACCAGTAGATATTTAATAACAATTTCTAGTATCTGTCCCTTTAAAGTGTATCGAAGGGTTACTAGTTTCTAATAAAATTTTAGATTTTTTTCAAATTTAGTCATTTACTAGTATGATTAAAAATTATGGTACGGCTCAGTGGCAGGTTAATCGATAAAAGTATACAACTATAGTGACTAGAAACAATTATTTATTTTACTGCGCTGGTTTTTGTAATTATCTAACACAGATGTCGTTCTCTCCCTTATCTTAATAACGGATAAATATCAATAACAAATAATACGAAGAAAAATTACATACAACAACATACAATCGGAAATAAAATGACCAACAGTCATATTATATTAGAATCTATATGACTGATAAAATTTAATATATGATGATTGTATTTTAAATTTTAGAAGATGCAGAACTTTTTATAAAGAATATATTTTTTCGTAAGATGAATATGTTTCCCATATGTTGCCAACTTAAGTAGACACACTACATATGTCATTAATAAAATGGATTCAAAGTCAGTGTAAAATTAGTTTTTCCACGACATACTTGGACGTTTCTTCTCTACAAATAGTGAGGAAAATTGGTTTTTCCTCACTAGCGAAGAAATAATGTCGTGTTACATAAATGCCTCTTTAAAAAAATGTAAGAATGTGTCATTAGAACTATATGCGCCTAGTACTTAGTTAAACAATTTAATTTAGTATTTAATCAGGTTTGTTTAATTTAATATCTTATATTTCAACTCTTAAAAATTGCTACCCTTCTTTTATTGGTTAGAATTACGCGGCTGCGCTGTGACAGATTGAGACCACACCGATACCACAGAATACTGTAGCGAGACTATTGGGGCCCACCTATTATCAACTTTTGTTTTTATGTGACAAAATTCTGTAACAATAAATTACGTTTACAATAAATAGTACTTCTTTCATTTGGGGAATGTCGTGGAAAAAATGTTGAGTCTAACACAAGAGGAAAGCCTTTTTCCAAAAAAAGAATCGCTTTCCTCACTTGTTGGACGAATAACTATTACTAGTGTCCTGTAAAATTAAAATGTGAATTATCCGAAATAAATTAAGTTAAAAAAATTTCATTCTACGATAATTTTAATGGAACATTGCATAACCAAAAGTGTTATTTGTTGTAGCATAAATTTGGTACCTATACAAATTTATAGGTAAATATCTTCAAAATAATGAAACAATTTGAAATAATACGTAAATTAAAAAAATAAAGAAATATTTAACAATTTTTATTTTGGAATCTATTTTTGGGTGGAGATCAAACGTTTCCTACAACCCTTTTGCATTGAATTAATGCGATTATAAATATTTTTAAGTTTGCTTTGGTACTAATAATTTTAATTGGTACTGTTGGTAACCAAGTTTATAAGAAACTCTTCAATTCTAATTAAATCTTTCTCGGTTAAACAAAAAACGAGGTGATTAATTTTCTGTACAATATAAACATGAATAATTACAGTATTAATAAATTTCTGTTTTATTTTATTTATATCAAAAATATATACACAGCAACAATTCCACTTTCAATTGAGATCATGCATACATAATTATTTTTTATTTATTTACTTAAACTTCAAAATGCTTATTCATTGTGTCTTACCATTTCATATTACAGAAAAGTGTTATAAATTCTTTGTAAGAATGTTGAGCTGCCATAATAAATAACAAAAATAGAAAAACTCTTAGTTAAGATGTAAGAATAATTTACAAAACGAACCACGTAGTTCAATTTACTTCAACTCTTAATCCAGCTTTTTGAAAGCACATCTGCATCTCACACCAACCGTTTTCGCGGTATTATGCAAGTTATATAAGTAGGTCGCGTTAGATTTCCTCTCGCTTTAAAGATAAAAAATTCGTTAAGTTTAAATCGCAAGAAATATTAAAAAGAAACAGTTTTCTTATTTTGTTGTTGTTTTATAAGGCAAAACTTTTAAGTATTGCGATTTTCTTTGTTAGGTTGCAACGGACATTCTGCTTTATGTTAATGTTTATGTAGTGGTGATAAATCAACTTGTTAAGAATACCATCATACTAAATTAAAGAATAAAAATGTATATATATATATATATATATATATATACAGTGTGTTTCCCGATTGTTTGGTCGTCTCTTAAAAAGACAAAAAAATAATTGAATTGAATTTTGAGCTTCTTGGGGATTGGCCCTTCTTGATTGGAAACCATTTTGTGACATAATTTTAGTTTCTAAACTTGAAATATGCCCTTGAAAGTGATACGCACAAATGTTATTAAGAAAAGTTGTTTCGAATGAAAAACTGAGTAAACGTGCAAAATTTCGAAGTCCTAGGGCCTACTTTTTAGTCAAGATCAAGTTGATATTAAAATCCTCAATTTACCTACGATAAATATTTTTTTCTATTTTGGGTCGCTTACAGAGCTATAAAAGCACCCAAATGAGTTCTTTTATAGAAATAGAACAAGTTTTATTCCGAACGGTGGTAACACTGATAATGTCCAAGATGTCATTACCTTCAGTGTGCATTAATTTAAATCGTAATTAATGTTCAGTAGATTTATTTATCTACTTATTTTTATTTCCACTCATTTGTTTTTAATGAAACATATGATAAATGTATTTTTTCAATTGAGTGTAATAAAAATTTTTATTACACGCAAAAGCGTTGAATAATATTTTTGCAGCGCACTCTATATAAGTTACTATATTCAGCAAAGAAATTTTTTACATTTACTAGAATAATAAAGCAATTGGAAAAAATATTGTATTAAATTCGTTATATAAGGGGTCTATTGTTCAACTCAAGTCGTTGAACAATAGACTGCTTATACAACTAATTTAAAAATATACTGTAATTAAACTTAAACTAGCATATAAACCAAAGTTTAATGAAAATATTGCCACCTTAGCGATTACACTTCAAAATTCATTAAATTTAAAAACTCGCGAAATTGTAATTTAAAATCAATCTGAAAAGCCCAAAATACAAAAAATAGTATAAAGAATTTGTTTCAGAAGGCATTTTAGCGACTCGTACTCGTCTTATAAAATGTGTCTTCTGAAATTAGTTCTTTAATATACTATTTTCTATTTTGGGTCGCTTACAAAGCTATAAAAGCACCCAAATGAGTTCTTTTATAGAAATAAGACAATTTTTATTCCGAACGGTGGTAACACTGATAACGTCCAAGCTGTCATTACGTTCGGTGTGCATGAATTTAAATCATAATTAATGTTCAGTAGATTTATTTATCTACTTATTTTTATTTCCACCCATTTTTTTTTTAAATTAAACGTATGATAAATGAACTAATTAAACTTAAACTAGCATTTAAACAGTTTAATGAAAATATTGCCACCTTAGCAATTACACTAAAATTCCCTAAATTTAAAAACTCGCGAAATTTTATTTTAAAATCAATCTGAAAAGGCCAAAATAGAAAAAATAGTATAAAGAATTCGTTTCAGAAGGCATTTTAGCGACTCGTACTTTCGAAAACTCCCGCTTCGCGGCTCTTTTTCGAAACTGTACTCGTCTTATAAAATGCGTCTTTTGAAACTTGTTCTTTAATATATTATTTTGACTTTGCAACGTTAATAGGTCTATAACGACACCAATATCAGTATCGTTATAAAGTCATTGAAAATCTAAACGATACTGTTCCGTACTTCAAGTTGGTATTTGAATGATTAATTCAAATTTAATGGACGCCAAATTTATCGTGGTACCAACTTCGTAAAAAAAATTACTAAACTCAAAGTTATCTTTTTTAATTTTTTTTTAGATTTAAGATGCAAAGTCGAAAAAATTGTAGAATTGCACACGTTACATCAGAGGCTATTATTGCGTCCAATTAAACTTCTCGTGCAGTAATTGCCTTTCTTATGCAACTCGTATAATAATATACTATTAAATAATATACCAAAGTGTTCTTATCGGCTTCAAATTTGCTGCACATTCTTTACATTCTATTTTGAACAGTTTTTTTAAGTAACATTTTTTCGGATTTCCTGAAAAAATCCAATTAAAAAATACAAACATCAAAAAAATCATAGTAGGCCAGAACTTTGGAATTTTGGACGTTTACTCAGCTTTTCATTCTGAACAACATTTGTGCGTATCTCGTCCTCAAGGAGCACTTTTTTAAAAAATTTTAAAAGCATTCTTCATTTTTCGAAACTAAAATTATGTCACAAAATTAGTTTCTAACCAAACAAGGCTGATCCCCAGAAGCTCTAAACTCAATTCGAATATTTTTTGTCATTTTCAAGAGACGACCAAGCGATCGGGGGACACACTGTATACTAAATACTCAGGGTTGCATTTGTTTTGCAGTTATTAAACACTAATGAATAAAAACTTACATTGTCTACATGTTTTTGTAGTGCAAGATGGGGTGAAAATAGAACTATATTCAATACACCAAATCCAAGACTAATGAACGTGTCATTATTACGAGACAGCAAAATACTACACCAAGAAAGACGAAGCTCAAGAGGAAGCGTACGAGGACCAAGTAGACCACCTAGTGTACCGTCACTAGCACCAAACTCTCCAGGTAAGTTTACATTTTCTTAACGATGTGGAAGTAACAAATTCTTATAGAATATAATAATGTTATAGAAAAACTTTACTACTTGGTAATTGGTTATTATTTAAAAAATGACAATTCTTGATAATAAAAAAATTTTTTAAAAAAATAAATTATTTTATTTTTACTTATTTTTATACAGTGTGTCCAAAATTCGATGCTCACCATTGGTATTTTGGAAACGGTAAGAGTTACAGGGTCGGTTAAATGGAACAATATGGAGGTATTTATCTTACCTCTTCAGACCTTCTCTTGTTTTTCCAAAGAAATGCGTTGCCTACTAGATATTGCAAAAAAGTGAAAATCGGCATTTTCTTTAAACTTGCGTAGAATCCACACTATTTATCCTATCAAAAATATGTAAATATAAAAGTTGTAGACATTTAGATATTGAATAATATGCGTCATTAAAATATTTTTTGCTTGCATCAGTAGCGAAATATGACCCAAAGTTGCATTTTTTAAATGGAAATGATAATTTATTTTTATACAGTTGAATTACTTGATTTTTTTCCTTTTCAACGATATAAGGTTCGAGCTATTTATCTTGTGTACTTTAGAAGATATAAAGAAAAATCATTTTTGAGGCAGATTTATAATGTTACCAAGTTGTAAGCAATAATAACAAAAACATAACGGGTGGATAACATCGTAAAACGAATGAGTTTTCCTATAAAAGATTCTCAATAGTGCGGCCATTGACTTCTAAACATTTTGTATAGCGTTTTTCAATATTTATTCGGCAATTCATTAATTGACGGACGCTAACTGAATTAAAGGCCTGCATGACGCTCTGCTGCAAATCATTAACGTTCTCATAATTGACAACGTATACTAAATTTTTATGTGTCCCCACAGGAAAAAATCTAGTATGGACAAATCTGGTGATCGCGCAGGCCAACGTATGGGACCGTTTGTTCCAATCCAACGGTTTCCAAATCTTGCTGATAAATATTCAGTGACGATCCTGGAATTATGGGCCGGGGCGCCGTCTTGCTGAAACAAAATACTTCTTTCTTCTTGAATAGGTAGCTCGTCCAATGCATCTTCGACTTCGGCTTGCAGCAGTTGAAGATATCTAGTCGAATTAAGCGTTTGATTATAAATAAATGGACCTATCAAACGATTTCCCAAAATACCGCACCACACGTTAAATCCGAATCGTTCTTGGAAACGCGATTCTCGAACTATTTTCGGATTTTCATTATTCCAATAATGATAATTATGCCGATTGTAAATGCCGTTGTTTGTGAATCTACTTTCATCGCTCCAAAGAATTTTTTAGAAAAAGAATTATCGTTTGTAACTTCATCCAGGTACCATCTACAAAATGTAACTCTTCGAGCATAATCATTCTCTTTGATATGATGGCATATCATTGGCTTATAAGGATGAAATTTCTTCTTTTTAAAACATAATGTACTGAACTTCTTGCCATACCACTGTCATTCGAAATTTTTCTTACTGAAACGGAAGGCTCAACATTAACAGCGGCTAGAACAGCTATTTCAGCATCCTCATTGTCTTTTTGATAGGTTGTAGGACGAATGGCGGTGAAGGATCCACCTTGTCGAAGATTTTGCTCGAGTCGGGAAAACAAAGTTCTGTGAGGTTGCCTTCTTTCGGGGTATAAGTTGTGATATTCATTTGCTGCCGCAGTTGAATTACGATGGCATCTTATGTAGACAACAAACATGTCCGTTTTTTCATGGTTTGAAAACTGCATCATCAATTTTGAATATGAATAGCTTACTACAACAACTACAAGTTCTGACACGATACTACTGTAACAATATTATTGACAGATTTGATGTGCAGTTGTTTGTTTCTTAAAAATTTGCAATCATGGATAGTGTGATGTGCTTTAAAATACATCTACAGATCTCAAAAACGATTTTTCTTTATATCTTCTAAAGTACACAAGATAAATAGCTCGAACCTTATATCGTTGAAAAGGAAAAAAATCAAGTAATTCAACTGTATAAAAATAAATTATCATTTCCATTTAAAAAATGCAACTTTGGGTCATATTTCGCTACTGATGCAAGCAAAAAATATTTTAATGACGCATATTATTCAATATCTAAATGTCTACAACTTTTATATTTACATATTTTTGATAGGATAAATAGTGTGGATTCTACGCAAGTTTAAAGAAAATGCCGATTTTCACTTTTTTGCAATATCTAGTAGGCAACGCATTTCTTTGGAAAAACAAGAGAAGGTCTGAAGAGGTAAGATAAATACCTCCATATTGTTCCATTTAACCGACCCTGTAACTCTTACCGTTTCCAAAATACCAATGGTGAGCATCGAATTTTGGACACACTGTATATTTAGAAAAATCATATTATTAATATAATGAAAATTTTTTTTAAAAAAAAAATATATTTTATATTAAAAAAAAAAAAAAAAAAAAAATTTTTTAAAAAAAAAACCAAATTAAAAAAAAAAATAAAAAAAAAAAAAAAAAAAAAAAAAAAAAAACACTTTAAAAAAAAAAAAAAAAAAAAAAAAAAAATATTTTCTTATTTCTATAATATAAATTCAAAGTTAAATTCATTGAAACATGGCAGCTAAACTTATTTTCTGCTTAGTGAGAAACTTTGACGATAAAATGTATGCGCTTATTAATAGTAAATTGTTTTATAAGAATTAAGAGTGACACATTATGAGTAAAAAAGGCATTTTAATCCAAAAGAAACATACTATATCTTCCCGAGCCAACAAAAACATGACAGAAATAAACTTTTAAATTCTAAAAAATAGCCACCGGTCAAATTGCGAGAACGTATTGTAATATCTGATACCCACGTAGTCATGGCTTTCTTTATCAATATAATTGTTTTGTGAAAAACATTGTCATCAGTTCAACGAGTGAGTGCATTTGCGTAATAATGAATTTCGAAGAAGATTTACCTGAATATGTAGCAGAAATGGCGCAAGAAGTCGTGTTAAACTTACTTGTACTAAAATCTCAAGAAATCTATAAACGCGCTTACAAACGTTTTACGAAATGGTGCGATGAGAAGAAGGTAAAAACATATTCCGAAGCTGGCGTATTTAGCTTACTTTGAATCTCAAACATGATATATAGAGGTGAAAAAATTTTCTAAATTAAGAGTATTTTAGAAAAGAAAAAATTAAGTATGCTGAAGACAAGTAGTGGGCATTTACAAAATTAGCAACGTTCTACAAGAAACCGCCAAATTTTTAAAGTCTCCACCGAACATCTGCTACAGTTTTTGTTGATTCTGGGGAGACATAACCTGCCTGAAGCGGCACGGGGGATGAACGTCTGACACTGTAGCAGAAGGATCCATAGAAGAATTCGTCAGAGACAAGGAAGATGTATCAAGGAAAATTATGAGACTGGATAAACAGGGAACTAGTATAGCAGAAGGATACATCAAGCAGAAGGAAGATGTACCAAGGGAAATTTTGAAACTATATGAGCCGAGTACTAGTAGAACTCACAAAGCTTTACAAAAACTACCCAATGATGTTGATACAGATGCAGACGATGTGACCAATGTCGTCATGAATGGCACACAAAATTTAAATGCAGATCATTAATTAAGTATATTTTAAATTTATTCTTACAAAATTTGAACAAAAAATTTACATATTTATTGTAATAAATGTTGATAGTGATATTAAAACATTTCTTTATTAATTTTACGCTAGGTGACACTTCTGCTGCATTTGTAACGGTTGTGGTTTACAAATAACAAAAAGAAGCGACGGCTCTAGCGGAGCAACCTAAAAAAAAACAACTAAAGGGAATTCGGCTCGATGTAGCGCGTGGAGGATAAAGTATTTATAGTAGTTAGATCAGCAGCGTCCGACTTTGTCGTAGAGTGGGGAGTCCTTAAAGAATTTTAAAAAATTATACTGCTGTCTAACAAGGCGCCACCTGCTGGGTAAAAGAAAGAAATAAAATCGACCAACAGAAGATCAACAGGTTTTACTTAAAATCTAATACGCTAAATCGAACACAAACCAGAGAGAAAGACAGACAATCCAATACAACAAACAAATCTTAAAATATTAGGAGAATGTGACAGAAATAGAGAGACTGTCGCATATAATTACGTGCGTTAGCAGCAGCCTTGCTTAACAATAAATAAGGCTCGCAATTAATGTGTTGGATTTCAGGTAAGCTTTAGTTACACTCGAGTTAAAGTTATCATTCCAATTGAGGATTGGCCACTAATAAGGCTCTGCGTACACATATCACTTACACACGGCGATTTAAACTAAACTTTAACCTCCCGCAAACCCAAAAGGCCTTTTGTGTCCGCGTCAACCGCTCTAAGTAATGCGCCCGAGCCCGTATTGAGCTGATTAAAACAAACGTTTGGTTGTGGAGTGTACACCGAATAAAAATTTACTTAAATATTAGGGATCAAGCCGTTCTATGTCATATGTACTTGAGCTTCATACGCATTATCACTGAATAAGTTACTTAAATAATAAAATTTAGCTGTAATCTGTAGGATGCAGTTCCGAGAATGAAAGTTTACTGCTAATGAGGATATCGACAGTTTGGGAAGTTAGGTAGCCCCAGGATTCCTCTTAGGGGAGGTGTGCGGAAAAGAACAGAAGGCGATTGGTTCCCTCAATGAAGTTATGAAGCATAACCAACCCCTGTAGACGTAATATCCACCGGTTGTCTGCAGCTTAATTAATGCGAAACCGTGGGTGTTGTCTTTAATTGATAGGAAAGGTTCTTAATCAGCCGCTCCAACACCCTCAAGAGTTATCCAAGTATAACACACAACGTGAACATAAGGTCAACACAACGTGCTAAAAGCATACGTAGCAATTAGAATTAATACAACCAGGAAAGAAAAGAAAGCAAAGTGTACTAACGGTGAATTTAGCTGTATTTATACTTAAACACCAGTTTTAATTGGAAATCTTGAATCCCACATTAAATATTTTTGTGGAAATTTTAAACTTCAAGAAGTACGCCCAATCACCCGCACGTACGAAAAGAAAAAGAAGATATCTGCTGTTCGTCTAGAAAATTTAGTCGGATTTTATTTTCCACCAATAGAAAATTAGCAAAATGCGCGCCAAATACGACTTTTGTCGTAACATTTTACTCGCGGCAAAATAAAACCGTAACTCACTAATGTTAAAATTTTGAAATACCGATGAGGACTCAAGCGTTTGTTGCTTCGATGTCGTTACAGAAGGTTGGCTTTCAACTTGGTCGGAGGTAGTTCAATATTTTATTTGCCATTTCAATCTTGTTGTTTAGTGACTCTTCAATGTATCCTTTCGCTACGGAGGAATACTTTCTACCTCCGTGTCTTTTGATAGTCATCAGGTCTTCATCAGCATTGGCCAGAAGAGTAGTAGAAGCTCTTCTGAAGCAGTGGCCTGTGTAGCATTTATGATCGTTTTTTTTTCAGAAATGCAGCAATGAGACTAGGTATTTCTCTAATTTTATTTATTCCTATACGTTCTGATTTACACATTTGTCTTTAAATACTACAGGAAAAGACGACTGCTTGTACTATATGATGGTCTCAAATTTCTATATTTTTTGTGTACTTCAATGTATTCTACTTCTACTGTGAGTTTTGATATCGACAACTCCTCTACGTTACCTACTGCCATGTTTCTTAGTTCCATTGACAAGCACCGTAGACTCCCAAAATCATCACATCTTCTGTAATTTCTTGGACCTTCTTTTTCAGGCACGAGTTTTTAAATGCTTTTTTTTTAATAAACTATTTTCGACTTGGTGGGCATTAAACTGTTAATTGCTGCTTTCGCATCGTGAATCAATTTAATAGGAATCCTTTGGGCGGTCACAACCTCATCCTCGTCTCTACTACTTATATTTTCAACGAAATTGTGCACTGCACGTACAACCAAATTATTTTTTTGACAATGGCCTCGATTGTTTGAAAAAATCTTTACGTCTCCTCTTAGTTACTTACTCCACCGGGAGACTTAACCATGTCATTATATTGAGAGATTTTTATGATTTTACTCCACATCTTAAGATAGTGAGTTATGCGACGGTTTCCAAACCGAAAATTTTAACACCTTTTTTTTACTTTTTCCGACTAATTAGAATTAGTACGTTATAATAAAGCAAAACAAATTTTATGTCTGACCGCCGTCCGTCCGTGAGTATGTAAACATGATTCCAAGTAAAAACCAGCCGTCCGATTTTATGAAACTTTGTTCAAAGATCTAATTTATAATTCTAAAGATCTAATTACATTTTAGGCAAAAGGACCATTAACCTACATAGATTATCGAATTTTTGAAATATTTAGACAAATATTAATTTTACACATGCATGTTTCAAAGTTGTTTATAATTTAATTATACACAACTTTTGTTTAAATAATTTTTTGATCCGATAAGTAATTACTCAGATATAACAATCACGTGACACTAATTATTGTAACAATATCTCCACCAATATCAACTTTACAAAAAAAGTTAAGGAAGGAAAGTTTTTTCTATTGTTTATAGCTTTTGTTTGAACCATTTTTTTTCTAAAACGCAATATTAGTTTCGCTTAACGGGGCGATGTGGAGTTCTGCGGTAAAAGCCATTTACCATTTTCCTATCTTTAAAATAACCTACAAGCCATCATTGTAATATAGATTATGTTCTCTGTTCAATCTGAGGTGTATTTCTTGAAAAATTCTTTTGCGTTTAATTATATCTGACTAAAGGAGTCAGGTAAATTGCCACAAACATGGTAAACCGTATACTTTTCATTGAACAACACCTCTTTATTTAAAGATGGTCGAATTTAAATTGGGATCATTGTTTCTTGAAGTTTATAAATTGTATGTCTTGTGGTTTGGGGTTAATTTTACGTTTTATTTCTAATTCTTGTACAAAACTCAAGCAGACAGTTTAACTATCTCTTGTACAAGGTGAATTATTTGAACATTTTTAACATTACTCTCAAGTTTTGAAGATTATGATCCTTTCATGTGCATTCAACTTTCTGAATTCAATTAAATTTTGCATATCTGCATAGTTCAAGATTAAAACCAATTAATGTTTAGTATAATTAACTTTTAAGTGCTTATTAATTCGCTCACTCAAATTCTTCGCTGTGCAATTTACATTTAAAAATATTTTGATTTGACTTCTATTAAACATGTTCTACTAGAAACTTTACAAGGTATGTAAGTGCAGGCGTAAACTATATCGATTATTTTAGAGAAAATTTGAGAAATATTTCATTTATGATAATAATGTTGATGTGAATATGCTACTTATCTTGAAGCATCATTACGTGATCGTAAGAAACAATTAGTTTGATCGAGAAAATCTATTCAGCGATTTTGGAAGAAAGCTTAAGTCTATTCTTTATCCGAAGAGAGTCCATTTCAACATTAGAAACAACGAACTATAAAAAAAACCGCACAATTTTGTTACAGTTAAATGAGAAGAAGGTAGTAATTTTTTAATAAGTACCATACTACATGAATTAAAATTTTCAACGAAAATGAGCAGCACCATGAACTTGATGTTTTTTTGGCGTTCCTCGAGGTTTTTAACCGGTGAATCTATGAATTTAAATTTTAAAGAAAAAGTTTTGAATATTTACTATGAATCGTGTTAAAAATGAATTTAGTTATACATTATGTGGATTAATAATGACAAGATGAAAAATAATTTTAACACGTTCCACTATTTGTAACCACATTGAAACATTTATTTTTGCGGTGTATATCTTTTAAGGTTACCGTCAATATTAGCACTTATCTCTTACAAAGTAAACAAAGAAATTTCTGTAAGTATGCTTTAATGTAATTACACCGAGTCTATACATTAATATTAGTAGGTACCTACCAAAGTGAACAATGAATAGTTTTGACATTCAACAATCTTAAGATTATTGTTAATTTCTTGAATATTTAAAAATAAAAAACAGGATAATTTTCCATTTTGTTTATTCAATAAATTTAATTATTAGATGTGCGAAATTTGGCCAATTATTGTTGGCTTACAACTAATACAGAAATTCATTAAAACATTATAAATGTATTACTAATAAAACGGCTGACAATTATTTATGTGGATATAGGAAATATTTTATTTTTGCCCGTAATGGCTTAAGTGAAGTCAACAATTGCAATATGCTCCACATATTCCTTACAATCTTTCTACTGTCGTTGATGGTGTAAGTTGACATTGTACATCTAGTGTGAAATCGTCGTGCATAGGTCTGAGTATCTACCGATTGTGGACGTAAATCATTAAATTTTTACTGTATAAGACATCTGAAGCGAAATCCGCGTGCACAAATCTGAGTACTGTTTGTAGGCGTAAAAATTAATTTAGCCTATACTTAGAAAGTTCTGATCTTGATCGCTGAGAGATAGTGAGTGACATGGATTCAAGTTATACTATACGGTGGAAAAAGAACAAGAAACTTTGGTCAGAAGAAAACTCTTTTACTTTATTAAAGTCAACACATACTGGAACAACTTTGGGAGCAGATGCAAAGACGTACAGTTGCATTGGCATTAATTTATTCTACAGCAGCATATTGTGCTCCTATCTGGTTAAATAGATGCACAGTTGAATTGCACTATACGTATAATTAGTGGAACCATTAAATCTACTCCTCTAGATTGGCTTCCTGTTCTTTGTAATATTACTCTATCGAACATTCGACGAAAAGCTGCTTTAAAACGAAAATGGGATAAATGCCAACTTAACAAAAAGTTACCAATTTGAAATCACATTGACAACCCTCCTGCTAAAAGACTTAAATCTCGAAGTCCTATATGGTTGCAAGACTACTTAAGTACGGCTATTTCTGAAGTTAAAGAGTGGAAAAAATTATGGTCTAGGGTTGATGTTTTCAATAAACTTCTTATTGATGATCCAACAATAGAAGTCCCGGGCTTGTTGTTCAAATGGGATGCGATTTCTAATCCAAATTGTGACTGTGGAAACGAACCAGAGACCGTTACACATATTGTAGAGGATTGTCAATTAACGAAGTTTAAAGGAGGGTTTTCAAACATTCATAATTTAACGGATGGAGCAATATTATGGCTTACGAATCTGAAGGACATCTGAAGTTCAGCAATATTTTGTATTCTTGTCTTGATTATCTGTTTTTCCATTATTTTGTTCTGCTATTTCTTTAACCTACTTTTTTTTCGTCGTTGTCGTGACAGGCGCTTGGACCGGTCCATTATGTTATTTACCTTCTATAATCTTTACACACTTAATTCATATTATTACATGTGAATACTAGGGTGGGTAAGGGTTGGCATGTTTAGGTTTTAGTGGTTTTTCTAAACTTTGAAGTAAATGCTTTGCCAAGACGAACCAATTCACTATTGCACACGGTTTTGTCACCTCACTATACAGATTTATGCTGATGTTCTGGGGCACCATACATAACACTGACATCCCAATACAATATTTGTATAATGTACCATACGAATAAATAAATAAACATATTTCTACAATTTATCACAATTCTAATATTTGAATTTAATAATATAGTGGGAAATACTAAGACAATGCCTTATTTTTTAAATCAAAAAAAGGTATTCATACAAAGAGTTTTTAACGACCAAGAACTGAAAACAAAAAGTTAGTCAAAATATTTATTTAAATTTGCTATGAATTCAAAGCTTCAGAAATATTGTATTTTTACATACTACGCATATAAAAGGTTTATTATAGTTAAATGTGTATCAAAGTTGTAAAGTTAGTTTATTTTGCGGTTTTGATTGTTAATGGTTAAGGCATTGGAGAAATGGCCGAGGCGGGCATATCTGAAAAACCCAGGAAAAAAACCTTTACAACTGCGTGTACTGCTCTTTTTAGAAAAATAATGGTTTTGAAAGATGAGTACAAAATGAGTACAAGTGAAATGCCTTTTTTTTGGATGAGCACATAAAATAAACTTTGGTGCTCGAGAATGAGTTTTTTTTTCAAGGCGCTGGCCGAAAAAAATCATTTGAGAACACCAAAGCAATTTCGGGCACGATGTAGATCCAAATTTTTTTCTACATCCGAAACAGCGAGAATTATAAATTAAATAATGCAAAGAAGTTTTTACTTCAACGCAAATTAGTCGTTGCCATGTACTAAGGAAATATTTGTAATTGTCATACTTGTTTACTTAATCATTTTGTCGGCGTTTTTTCTCGTTTTATAAAAGTGTTATTTAATTCAATTTAAACATATTTTGAAAAATACTGTTAGTGTGTCCGAAAAGATTTGCGCCCTAGTGCACGAAATGTTTCGCGCATGTTGCCACCAATGTTTCACTTTTCAAACGCATATGTCAACATTTTTTGACGGTTGTAGAAAAGGTTCTTACAACATTTACCCGAATAATTTATCACAGTTTAGAATTAAAAAGTGTGTACTACTGGTATTATTTAAAAAGGTTAAGAACTTAAAAATTTTTAAGGTTATTAACAAAGTTTGAATTATCTTCTTCACAGTCAATTGAATGTTTCAATGTTCTTAAGATTTATTTTTCTGCTGATCTTAGTTTTTGGTTTGTTACATAAGTTACAAATATAGTGTATCCATTTAGTGTGTAATTGTCCGATTATGGGCCCCCAGACTACTTGTGCAAAAAGTGTGAGAAGGCTTACCAAATAGATTAATTGTTGCACATTTTAAAAATATTTTTGTATATACAGGGTGATTTAGGAAAAAGTAGTTAACTAAAATTGATTTATTTAATGGAACACCCTGTATTTTTGCACTGTCCAATAACTCATACATTTGACTTGTAATTCATATCCCTAGCTTAAGCGGTTTTCAAATCATTGTCATTATTTCTAAATTTTTATTAGATGTACGGTATCAAAGAAATGAGTGTACCGTGGAAGTTATTGTAGAGATAACATTACTTAAAAGAGAGTTTTAGCCTTTAAAGAAGCACCCATTTGTTAGGGGCGAATCGTCAGGCAATTTTGCACTAAAAAGGCAGAGGGTTTTCTTTTTTAACCTCTACTTTGAATATCCTTAAAAGGACTAATATTATAAACGAAATTAAGTTTTTTGTATTTAAATCAAATTGCACCCTGCCGAGTCCACAATATAGTGGAATAAAATTACAAGAAACTAAAATACTAAACCAGCGACACACGATGTGCATGAAAAGGTCAACATGTAAACCTGCATCAAACCATCCATTAATATATTCATGATTACTTAATAAACGTACCATATGCAAGTATTTTTTTATTCAGGTGCAGAAGCACCCATTACCATCAGGTAAATACTTTCCCATTGATTTTCGAAGGAGAAATCACTAGTGACATAAAAAGTGGTGGTTTCCATTTGAAATAATTGAGTTTTACAGGTATTTGCGATGGCAAATTTTGAAACAATGCGAATATTTTCAAACGCCCTGTACAATGAATTTTGGGACAAAGCTTATTCCGACGAGTGTAAAAATATACAGGGTGTTCCATTAAGAAAAATTAACTTTGGTTGACTACGTTTTTCTGAATCACCATGTATATATAAAAATATTTTTAATCTCTGCAACTTTTAGTCTATTTGAGCTCACACTTTTTCGTAGTAGCGTAGAAGCCCATAATCGAACACTAAATGGACACACTGTATATGCATACACCATTGGTATTTTGTAGCTGAAATCGTTTTCAGTGAAACAATTCAAACAAGACACTTTCTTATACATAATAAAATGTTTCTAATATTCTTTAAAAACTTCTAATTAAAATTGATATTTAATAAACCGCCATAAAATTTAAAATTTTGTTGAACATAATACACTGTACTTTTAACTAATCCTTAACACTTTCAGCACACATACATGGAAACAAGGGTAAGAATTTTAAGCACTACTTAAAAATAGTTTCGTTATCATTTTACATAACCTACCTACTGTTTTTTTTTTTTTTTGCTATTTTGTGACTAAATTTTGAAATTTAAACATTAGCTAAACATACAAAGACATTATTTAATTTGACATGAATTTTGAGAAACAGGTGTTATACTATTCATAACATCTCCGATTTCATCTATTTGTAAATATCCCTCGAGCTTAATAAATATTTAAATACCATTTTAGGAATGCACTTACATTTTTTATTAGATAACAACGCTGTTAATAGGATACGGCAATGTAATATTTGACAAAGCAGGTGGTTTATATGCATTAGAGTGTAGAATCAACACCAACGCATAATAATTGTATCCAACGTACTCCAACACGGCGCAATTTTCATTACAGTAACATGGAAACATAAATTCTTCTAGACGTTATGTCAACATTAATCGTAAAATTCGTAATAAACTTATATCAACATTATTTTCATTATAAGGCAGTTAGGTTTATTAGTAGTATGAAAACCCCAAAACAAAATAATTGTATGTAATTTTATAACGCTCTACAAATGAGCATAATAATTCATTGTAGGTAATTGCCAAGTTTCAGTAGTTTGCATGTTTCTTATTCAACATATGTTTTTTAGAATTCAATAATGAAGTAATAACAATTAATTGATTCCGCATATAGTATATACATATTTTGTTTAATAATTACTTTTATTTAAATAATATACAGGGTGAATCATTTAACCGGGTATTTTGTAATATCTCGAAAAATTTCATCACAGAATTACGGAATAAAAGTATTATGTTTAATGCTTGGTTTTTCAATAATCATCACCGTTATTGAGCAAAGGTTTATAACGATCCGTTTACAATCACGTTCACGCCGCAGATAGCGATTCGTTCTTGCGCATGAGTTAATGCTTATTTATATACATGGTGATACATAATAAGATATACACCACACATCTTACCCCTATTTGAAAAAACATTACAATAGATGAACTTATTACGTTTACATAATCGCTTAAATATGTAGGTTTTGTTGTCATTCTTTTCGGACGTAGCATACCAGAAATATCAGACCTTGACTCGATATTTACGTAGGATGGTTCAGGTACAACTGTAGTTTCGGTTGCTGTCGAGGAGGCTGCATGTTCAACCGTTGTTTCTGAAACGTTTCTTAAAACTTGTTGCAATTTAGGAGTAGATTTAGGTATAGAGGAAATTGAAACTTTGCGTTCACCGTTGCCTTGCTTGATAACGTGATTTTCATCATTTGCAGGGATTTCATGCACTTTAATTTGATTAGGGTATCTTTTCCATATATGACCGCTATCAAGCTCGCAAAAATAGGTTGCCCTACCAATGCTCTTAACAATAGTACCACGACTTTTTATTGCCTCTGTAGTCCCTAACTATTACGGGTTGGTTTACAGAAAAAATATTTATTTTATTTATAGGTGGTAAATTTGGTTTGTGTCTTACTCTTGCTAACAAGTCTAGTTTTATCTTTAGTTCACGATTAAACATGGCTTGAGCAGGCGAAATTTTAGTCGTAGAGTGTGGAGTATTTCTGTATGTTAGTAGGAACCTAGATATTAGTAGTGATATTGACAGTCCTTTGTTTTTAGGGTCAACTAACGCGGAGGTTAATTTATTTTTAAATGTTTTACTGCATTTTCTGCTAGTCCATTACTTTGTGGACTATATGGAGAAATTGTGATATGTTTGATACCGTTTTTAAAGAAAAATTGTCCTATGGACTCTGAAACAAAAGATGGTCCATTATCTGAAACGATTGTTGATGGGATTCCAAATCTTGAAAAACAATCTCTTAATTTTTCAATGGTTTCGGAGTGAAGTTATCTTAGACATTTGGTATGCTTTTTGGCCATTTTGAGAAACTATCGATAATTACAAAAATTGTTTGTTACTGTCCTCGCAGAAATCAATGTGAACGGTTTGAAATGGTTCATTAGATTTTGGTCATTGTATGTGACATTTGGGAGGTTCTGGTTGTACAACTAAACAGCTATGACATGATTTACACATATGATCAATATCTGTGTTTAACTTTGGATACCATAAATATGATCGCGCAAGAGATTTTGTTCTAACGATACCTTCGTGAGAAACATGTAACTCTCTTAGAGTATCATTTTGCAACGATTTGAGTATTACTATGCGATGACCGTAAAATAAACAATTATTAATAATTTCTAATTCATGTCTTTTGTCATAAAATGGTTTCAAATTGTTGTCAACTTTATAAGGCCACTTTTGTTTTAAGTAATTACACACTTCAATTAGAAGGTCGTCTTTGAGCGTTTATTTGTCATTTTCATTGTCGATAGGAATTTCAACATTAGAAAAACATACAGGGTATCCCAACGAAAACTTGACCCCCCCTATAACGTGAAAACTAAAAAATATTTCAAAAATTTGCCGAGACACGTTGATTTTGTTCTTAAGGGGAGCCTTTTGACAGTCAAGCCAACTCGATATGTTCATCCCCCTAATGCCTAGTAACCCCAACTTTAAAATTTCAAACGAGACTACCCCACTTGTGGCATATCATTTTAAAGCCATTTTCATTGCAAATACAATGACACTTTGTTTTTAGAAATTGGTTGAGATTTGACTGAATTATTGGTACAAACGAATAGTTGACAAACCAACTTACGCGTAGTAATTTCTACGGGAATACTCGCCACTCATAAGTTTTTATCGACTACACACGACCACATTTACCTATTTTTGTTGATGTGTCTATCAGTTCACAATAAAAATCAGAAAGAGGACAAAAAGCTGAAGCAAATAATAAGTCAGATACTAATTGTTTTTTGTTTATAATAAGTCTATAGAAAATCAGATCTTCTCTGAATAACAAAAACACTGTCACAAAAAAGTCGTCGTTTTTTGCTTGTGGCCAAAAAATCGTTAATTTCAGCTTGATCTTGAAAGTTTTAACGTGTTTTAAAAATGGTTTATTTAGTCGCGGAAATAGTAGAAATTGTTGCAATTTATTATCGAAATAATGATTGCGCTAAAGCTACAGCACGAATTTTTAACGCAAATCATCCTGAAAAAAATGTAAGCCCCAAGTACGTTAAACAACTGATTGACAAGTTCATTGCAACGGGTTCGCTTTTAAACAAGAAACGTGAAGTAATTGGTCCAGTTCGAAATGAAGCACTTGAAGTGGCAGTTTTGGGTCATGTACAGATGAACAATAAGCAATCGATTACAACTGTATCTCAAGCTTCCGGCGTATCCCGTTCCAGTGTTCATCGAATTTTGAAAAAATACAAGTTTCATCCATTTAAGATGATGCTGGTTCAAGAGTTACATGAAGATGACTTTGATCGCCGTAACGAATTTTGCGAATACTTTAGTGAACAACTTCTACAGAATCCAAATCTTCTCTACAATACATGTTTTTCCGACGAATGCACATTTATGTTGAATGGCGAAGTAAATAGACACATTTGTCGTTATTGGAGTGATGTTAATCCTCATTTAATTATGGAATTTCATACTCAGACTCCTCAAAAATTAAATGTTTAGGCTGGAATTTTGGGCGACCATATTGTTGGACCATTTTTAATTCAAGGTAATCTCAATGGAAACATTTATCTAGAATTATTAGAAGATACAATTAATCCTAGGATAACAGAGATTTTAGAAAGTGACGACAATTTACTAGAAAATGAAATAACCTTCCAACAAGATGGTGCGCCCCCGCATTATACTGTGGCTGTGCGACAATTTCTGAATAACCATTTCCCGAGACATTGGATTGGCAGAAGAGGTCCCGTCGACTGGCCACCAAGATCTCTGGATCTATCCCTTTAGACTTTTTTTTGTGGGGCCATTTAAAATCACGAGTGTACGCCACGCAGCCTGAAATATTACAAGTGTTACGTCAGAGAATTGTAGAAGAATGCCAATTAATAACTGCGGATGTCTTCAATAATGTTCGAAAAGAATTTGAAAACAGACTGTATTATTGTTTGCAAGCTAACAGGGTCATTTTTGAGCAATTCATCAAATAAATTTGACTATTATTTGCTTCAGCTTTTTTCTTTCATTTCTGACTTTTTGTAAACTGATAGACATTTCAATAAAAATGTGTAAGTAATGTGGTCGTGTGTAGCCGATAAAAATTGTTTAGTGGCGAGTATTTGGGTTTGTCAACTTTTCGTTTGTACCAATAATTCAGTCAAATGTCATTGTATTTGCAATGAAAAGGGTTTTAAAATGATGTGCCACAAATGGGGTAGTCTCATTTGAAATTTTAAAGTTGGGGTGGCTAGGCATTAGGGGGGATGAACATATCGAGTTGGCTTGACTGTCCAAAGGCTCCCCTCAAGAACAAAAATCGACGTGTCTCGGCGAATTTCGAAATACTTTATAGTTTTCACATTATAGAGGTCAAGTTATCGTTGGGATACCCTGTATATTATTATCCTCAGGTTTGTCCGAAGTGTCATGGTCTGGTAGAGGTACTCTGGAGAAACGGTCTGCTACTGTGTTATCTTTCCCCTTTATATGTTGAATGTCAAAGTCAAAGTTTGATAAATACAAAGCAAATCTTTTGATTCGATTAGCATATTATTGATTAATTTCTTTGGTTTTACCAAATAAATTGAGTAATGATTTTTGGTCTGTTTTTAATGTAAATTTATGACCATACAAATATTCTTGAAACTTTTTGACTCCAAAATAACACGCTAAACTTTCTTTATGAACAGTAGAATAATTTTTTTCTGCCTTCGTATATGTCCTCGATACGTACGATACCGCGCGTTCAGTATTGTCACGCATTTTGTGAGTTATTACTGCGGCTATGCCTTTTTCGGAAGCGTCACAGGTTAATATTATAGGTAATTGGAGGTTAAAGTATGTTAAAACTTTATCAGACACTATTATATCCTTAATACTAGTAAATACTTTTTCCCATTTTTCGGTCCATCAAAATTCTGAATCCTTTTTCAATAGCTCATATAGAGGTGACATGATATTAGCTAAGTTATGAACAAATTGACTATAATAATTAGTCATACCGATAAATGATCGTAACTCTGAGATGTTTACTGGACGGGGAGCTGCGACAATAGCTTTAACTTTGTTTGAGCTTTTTGATAAACCGTCTTTACTTAAGTCATGACCCAAATATGAAATTTTATCTTGGATGAAAGTGCATTTGTCTATGTTGATCGTTAAACGTTCGTTTTTTAAGATTACCGCAAATTCTTACTGTGCCATTTTTGCGTAGGACGGGTACGACATATGAGCTCCATTTGGCTGATACTGTAGGAGATATAATTCCCTGTTGTTCCAGTCGATTGAGTTCATACTCAATTTTTGTTTTCAATGCTAACGGTACAGCTTTGGGTGGTAAGTGTACAGGAATCGCATCAGGTTTTAACTTTAATGCTATGTCCCCATATTTGAAACGTCCAATTTTGTTTGTGCATACGCTTGGGAATTCTTTCAGTAGCAGATCCTTGACGACAACCGAATCCACAGCGTTTATTACTGCAGAATTAAAACATATATTAAATTCATCTATAAAATCTCTGCCTAACAATGCAGTTATTGCTTTGGCTATGATATACATTTTGATTTTTTTGTACATGTTATTATATCCCAACTTTATTTCGATATATCCTTCGGGTATAATAAGTTCACCTGTATAACCTTTGAATGACATTTGTGTTGGTTGTAACTTATAGTTTAATAAATGCTTATTGTAAAATTGATTACCAACAGCAGTGATTGCTGACCCTGAATCTAGTTGCATGTTAAATGATTTATTGTCAATAAAAATTCTGATTTCAATTGGTTTAGAGATAGAATTAATATTATAAATTGATTCAACCTGTAAACATTGTTCGCATTGTTCAGGTTCATTTTCAATGTTATTGACTGTTTTTAACACTTTTGTACTTACATGCTGTTATGAGATGCTCTGTCTTACCGTATGCATTACAGTTATAACCTATGTACTTACAAATACCCCTGTGTTTTATATTACAACATGAACATTTTTTATTATGGTGTTGCGATTGATCGTTGAACTGAGTGATGGTGCTTCGGGTTTTCTTCGGTCTTGCGAGAATGTTGCGCGGTTGTGTTGCTTTTGATACTGCGCCGGCCGTGATGTATGTTTTCTTGTGACTATGGCATTTATGTTACCACGTGCGTTGTTTATTGATGTTTCCTTTGATGTTGCAATAGTTAGGAGTTCTAGTACAGTCTTCTTATCGGGTTCTTCTTCTACTAATTTATCTAACACCGGCCCTTATTTCATACCACTGATGAATTTATCCGCTAAGATACTTTTTAAATTGGTTCCAAAGTTGCAATTAACTGCCAATTTTTTTATTCTAGCGAACCATTCGTTGCTGGTTTCTTAAGCCGTTTGGGTGGATAAATAGAAGTTAATACGTTCCCGGTAGACATTTATTTTGGGTTGAAATGCTCCTTTAGCAGCTTGGTCTGGATAGCATAAATCTCTCAGTGTCGTATAAATCGAATCGGCAATATGGCTAAGTAGTAATCCAATTTTAATGCTTTCATCTTCGATTTTGTTTGCTGTGCAGAAGTGGTTCAGACGTTCTTCATATAAAATAAAATCAGCCGTTGCATCGTTATACTGCGGAACTGTGCCGACATACGTAGCCATTTTGTTTTTATAATTATTCGTGATTTTTACAATTCTTTAAACTTTTTGAACTACTTATACTAGTTTGCTTACGTCTTTAACTCAATGTTTATATCCTCGTCGCCATATATTATGTTTAATGCTTGGTTTTTCAATAATCATCACCGTTAATGAGCAAAGTGTTTATTATGATCCGTTTACAATCACGTTTACGCCACAGATACCGATTCGTTCATGAGTTAATGCTTATTTATATACATGGTGATACATAATAAGATATACATCACAAAAAGCTTTAATATTTCAGAAGGGAACGCCCGCTAGTATCACATTCGAGCAATTGCTTTCCACTCAGTGTTCAAGTAGATTATTCTTATTAAGCAACTTTGTCGACAGATAAGTAAAAGCAGTTATATAAGTCGATTCTCCTATAATTATAGCCAATTAAGTGTTTTTGTCTGACAGGAATCTTGATAATGCTGTCAACTTTCCATAAACTTTATTGCTACCAAGTATCTTTGCACCAAAATCGCCTTAATTTGTTCAGACAACTTGTACAAACAATAGAACTGGTAATCAATGTAACATGCATAATTGGAACGTTGGAAACCAACACTGATTGCATCCCGTTGAGCATAAGTGCCTTTTATCATGTGGTACGACATAAAAAAACAGAACATAAGGTGTCAACATGATCGTTATCTGGAGCATACGAAGTACTTGATTGTTATTTGTAAGGTACTGGGTTGGTAGAGCTAGTGCAATATATTAGTCTTCCAGATCACCGGTTCTGATTTCGCCAGAGTGTTTTTGTCGGGAAGTTTATCAGCTAGAACAAACAAATCGTGAAAATGTGGCTGAACAAATCAGAAGCTTGTGTCCATACTTCTAGAGACGTACATCATTACCAATGTATTTGGGACAATACGATTGCCCTCAAAGTATGGGTATATCTACTCTAATCTTTTGATAAACGGTCAAACTCAACTTCTTGAGATTTATCAATTGTTTACAAAAACATTTTATTTTTGAACAAATTTTTATTATTTCTGCAAGAATGTGTTAATTAAATATTTCATTATCGTCGGAAATGGTGCAAAAAAATCGTTACAATAACAGGATTCAAATGCTACAAACAAGTGTAGTAACGTCGCCAAATAGTGGTCCTATAGATATCTGTTGTGATCGGATTAAGCAGTCAAGCAATAATTAATATAAACTGGAGTTTATGCTGATTAATCATAATATAAATAGAATAAAGCAACTTTGTCGATAGATGTGTAAATAGTTACATAAGTCGATCTTTCGATCGTTATAGTCAATAACTAGGTGTTGGCAAAAACAACAATCTTGAATCGACTACTGTAAGTTTGCAAGAGATTGTACAATAGCGAACTTATATAGAAGAGGCAATTAAAACCAGATTCTAAAGTTTTTTACCATTGAAATATACCAACGAAAAATTTAAAGTTTCGGCTATCCAACGCAGTAATTTTTTTAGGGGGTGCTATTTGAAATTTGAAAAATGACAATTCGCGAATGCCAATCAAAAATTTTCTTTTCCATAAAGTATTCGAAAAAAAAATACGTGAAGGTAGAACAGGCCTCCGCCTCTCCCTCTATACAAAACTTATCCGCTTGGCGCGATTTAGTTTCTGTCAAGAAAAATTCTCAAAAATGGTCAAATTTTTCAGAAAAGTGGTGATAACATCGAAACCGCTAAAGTTAGGGGTATAATATAATAGAAGAAGTTCTCTTCGAGTGCTTTCCAAATCTGCAATGAAATATAGGATGTTCTATTTAAAAAAACATAAGTTTGATACGCCACTGGAATACGGCACGCTACTGGTGATCAAAAATATTTTAAGGATATGACGACGATAATTGCGAACAATTTTGCTCCAAGACTTTTTTCGATAACTTTTATGGTAAAGGAGCTATGGTTCGAGGGAGTTTAGGTGCTACACGCTGTATATACCATTGAAGCATATGGTATTAACAAAGCATTACATTGGATTAAAAAAATACATCCCTTAAATGTAGGAATTATATCGGACTCTAAATCAGTTTTAACACACGAACAATTAACAACTTTTCCAAAAAAAGAGCTACAAACGAAATTATAGGGTATACAAAAAAACAACAATATACTCTACACCAAAAAGGTTATGCAGTAGAATATATAGGGGTAATTTGGTAATGAGCTAATTCGACAATATGGCTAAATAAGATGTAGGAATAAATTGCTTATGAAAATTACCTTCCATAACAACGACATTTTCACAATTAAAAGCTTGATGTCAGGTCAAATGGGAAAAATTTAAAGAGACTATACGTTGCTCAATAACAACCACTATAACTACTTATATCCTTCATTACCAAAAGGATAACCATCTCTTTGAATGTAAATATCGTTTAAGAATGTTTATCACTACAATAATCCGTCCGAGAATAAACCACGACAGATTCTCTGCACACTTACATTCCAATGCGTGTAACTGTGACAATTCTTCCGTGGGAGATAAACAGTGGTCCAACGAAAAGTTTGCACCTAGCTTTTTACTTTTTTTGTAATTGAACGCAAAAAGCTCGGACACGTCGATTTTGCTTTTGAAAGGGCCACATTTTAAACATATTTTCGACCTGGCCTTTATCCCTAGCGGGGTGAGTAACAATCCAAAATTTTAAATTTAAAGAGAGAAGTCAGTGATAAATCATTCAAAGGTGCACAAAAATCTAATGATACCTATTTGTTGAATTTTGCTAAAACAAGACATGTATGAGGGTTAACGTGTCGGCAGTTAAAGCGTCCGTTGCGCTCTTGCCACGCTTAAATAATTTCATTAAACCAAAAAGAACGAACGAAATTTAAAACAATGTAAGACAAGAATAAAATACATAACAGGCAAGTAAACTAGTGAATTAATATTTAAAAAGTGAATTTGTAGGATAAAAGAAATAAACGTGGAAAAAATTTAGTTGACCTAATTAATTATAATACGTGTGAGAGGAAGTTTGGTTGCCTAAAAATAGGAGAAAAGTAATTAATGAATAATAAAAATTATAGAAACAGAGTATCCTAGTACTGGTTCAATTGAATAATTTTGAAGAGAAAAGAACGGAAAATCAAACAGAAAAACAACCTGAGGAGAAAAGATTACAAGAAATTTTCAAAGAGCAAAGTAACACAACGTTCACCAATAAAACAAATCACAGCTTCGGAAATCGAAACAAATATAAAAACCGTAATAGCAGCGATTAGAGAGTTTAGAAACGATGTTGTGGAGGATGAGAGAAGAATTCAAAAATGAGATTAATTAAAGTGCAGGAAGAAATAATAGATATAAAACAAGATATGAAAATAAAGGAAAACAATGGGATACAGAGAGAAAGATGTTACAGGAGCGAATTTTAGAAATTGAAGAGGCAAATTTATAGAAAAAGAGAGAGGTACCCGAAAAGGGAATAATATAATTATTAAAAATGTCGAATGGAAAGAAGAACGGCTAAAACAGCAGGTAGAACAATTACTGGAAACACACATAGGTGTAAAGGTTAAAGTAGAAAAGGCATCATACACAAAAAGGGGAAAAAGGGTATAGTGGTGACAAAGATGGATTCATTTGGAGACAAAATTACAGGTTCTTAAAATAAATACAAATTAGGAAGAAAACCCATATTTATAGACAGTGATTTAATGAAAAAAGAACAAAAGATTCAGGCAGAAATTAGAAAATGACAAGAGAAGAACACAAAAAAACTGACAGAGAAAAACAAATTGATGTTTGAAACGGTGACAAACACAGCTAACACAATACGGAACACGAAACTAGGTACATGGAATATTAGAAGTCTAACTGGAAAAGAAATAGAGTTAAGCAGAAGAATTTGAAAGATTGACAGTAGAAATAATAGTTACCTTGAAACAAAAAAAAGATAAAGAAGAGGTAGAATTGATCAATGAGCACTTACTAATATGGAGCGGCATATGCAAAAAAGAGAGAGCAAAAGCAAAAAAGTGAGGATGTATAATACACAGAGACATCAAAAAACAGTAAGTAGGTGGATAACAGTATCGGGAGAATAATGACCGTAGAGTGTAAAAAATATTAAAAGTATGAAAACAGTAATAGCAGTATATGGCCCTGACGAGAATGATAGGAAAGAAAATAAAGGTAAGTTTTGGAATGATTTAAACGAAACAATAGAAACAACAAAAAGTACAATTTATACAGCTGGAGATTTTAATGGGAGAGTCGGTACAAGAGACCAGTCATACATGACACCAATAGGACAATATGGAGAAGAGAAAAGAAACAACAATGGAAAAAGACTATTGAATTTTTGTTTAACACATGATTTAATAGTAACAAACATTTTCTTTAAACACAAAGACATACACCGATTTACAAGATTGCAAGCAAGTAGAGGTGAAAAAAATAAATTATTGATTATATACTAGTAGAACGAGAAAAGAAGGTCAATACGGGTTGCCAGGAGTCAAAGGAAGCCATGAAATACACAGTGACCATTTCTAGTTGTGGCAAAAATAAGGACAGAAGAAGAAAAAATAAAAAAAGTAAAATAACAGATGAAAAGTGATAAAATCTTATAAACTTCAAGATAAAGCAATAGCAGTTAGCATGAATAAGAAATTAATTCAAAATTAGTAAAAATGAGGGAAATAATAGAGACTGCAGATATAAAAGGAATGTGAAATGTTTTTAAGAATGTTGTCATTGGAACAGCTCAGAGGTATGCGGAGTAACAAAACGCAATAAACAGAAGATGCAAACAGCTTGGTGGACAGAAGAAATTAAACAAGAAGTTAAGAATAAAAAAGATTAAATGGTGAAACAAACAGAATTAAATGAAGGACAAGAAATAACAAAAGAAGAACTATTGGATGTAATAAAAAAACGAAAGGCAGGTAAAGCGCCAGGGAAGATAAAATTACGACAGAAATGATTAAACATCTGGGAAATGAAGGAACCCTGCTACTACTAAAAATTTGCAACAAAATGTGGAATGAAGAAAAAAGTGCTACACGATTGGGAAATGGGACTTATAGTACCACTACACAATCTGCCGAGAGCTGAAATATGGGAAACACTAAACAAAAAGAATGTAGACACAAAATTAATCAAAATAATCAAATGTCTGTACAAAACAACGAGAAATTGCGTAATAAGTAATAACATGACATTGGAAGAATTTGTTACAGAAGAAGGGGTATAAATTAACATCCTTCAACGTCCATCAACTCTCTTCGAATGACAGGTACAGCCCCCAAATTTTTATATGGAAAGTATAGACTTTTGATATATCGTTTGAAAGATCTCTTCATTATCTATTCAAAAAATGTTACTGTTTTCAAGTTTATTGCAAAAATTAAGATAAAATAATATATATTGCGATGTTATTGCATTTAAGCCAGTCCCATAATCCTCGAAAAGTCCTTAAAATGTCATAACAGATTGATTAAAACCCAATTATAGGCAAAAATTCCATATTCTTTGTAAATCGGCTATGTTCGGAAAGATCATTAAATCCTGCTGGAAACTGGATAGTTGATCCTAGGTAATGATGATCTTCAATCATTGTTAAGTGTCTCGCAGCATCAATAATCTTCCCAGCCAAAGAAAACCTGTATAAAATTTAGTATTAGTTGTGTAATTAAGGTAGAAATAATAGGTCAAGGTCATTTGCCAGGACACAGAATGTGAGGTGAGGGTGATAAAAGGGACAAAGTGTGATAAATAAAAGTGAGTGATAGACAATGTAAAACATGAACAAGGACATAAAGGGTGAAAATGCGGGGTTTAAACAAATGTAATTATAAAAAGTTGGGTTATGAATCTAAACAAAATTTAAAGACAAATTGCAAAGCGGCGCAATACTCTTTCAAGAAAAGAAAGACAAGAAAGCAAGGGCAGAAAAACAGAAGAAGAATGGCAGTAATTAACAAATAATTAGGAAAATCAATTATAAAAATTAAAGAAAACTGCAGAAAACCTTAGGGTTCAGATAAACATCCGGTAGATGGCAACACAAAAACCGACGCAGCGTAACGGATTTATTTGAATAAATTGATGAACAAGTTGGCCATGGATCCGGAAGGAATAAATAGAGGTGCGGAAGAGACGCCCGAGGAGTTTAGAAATCACAACGTGAAGGCGTACATCGTTGCGAAGAAAAGTACCGCAAAACAAAATAGATGACGTCACGATAAAAAATTAATTCAAAAGTAATAAAATTGCTAAGTACAAACAAAGTGAGAAGTTGAAGGAGTACAGTAATAAAAAACTAAACAAAATAAAAAGGAAAGTAAATACTCACCAGTGAAAATGATCCAAAAGGAAAAGGTCCATGAACCCAAGGTGAATGAACGGTCGAGGCTGCGCAAAATTGGAACGAGTAGGAGTAACCTGAAAGGAAAAGTAAAGGAACATCGGAAGCATCGAATACAAAAAATACTCACCGTCGAAGTTGGCGTTATGACCAGGTAGATTTAGTTTAGGTAGGAATAAGTTTGTAAAGTAGTTGTAGTTTAATTAGGTTAAGAATTTCTGTAAATAAGCAACGTGAAAATTGTACACGTTGCCAAACTTACCAGTTGTCAAAGTTTTGTAAATAAATTTCTAAAACGGTGTTAATTAAAATAAATTATTGTTGAGCGGAGAAGGTGTTTTAATGAGGGGAATAAGACAAATAAATCAAAATTTAGTGACAGAAATTATTTGGATAGTAGTTGTACAAAAACGCGTGCATGCGAAAACACTTTTATTTCCCGGTAAAAAAGTAACCCTTGAGAGAAAGAGCCTAAATTTAAATTGTTTGATAAATTGGTTGGAGCCTAACATTAAAACAAAATTAAAATTTACCCCTTTGTCATCGCAATATTTATGTGATTACCGAAATACGCTACAATTAACTCAAAAACTGAAACGGAATACAAAATGTAATAAACTGTAAAAATCAAAAAATAAAACAATGAAGAAGATGTAACGTGAACGTCTTGGTTAACGAAACTTTTTCACATTTAGGTATTGATGATAAGAAAGTGAGCAAAAACCATAACACTGTGCTTTTTAGACAGTATCCGTTAAGAATATACTAAACAGTTTCCGTGGAATGTTAGTTTGTTTAAAATGCGTTAGAAATTAGTAGTATTATTAAATTAAAATAAATTATTATTAAATGGGAAATAAATTTCGTTGACTAAGACGTCCACGGTAATCATTTTGAATATCTACTTCATTGATATTCATAGTTTCTTTTTGATTTTTACAGTTTATTACATTTTTGTATTACGTTTAAATTTTAGTTTATTGTAGCGTATTTCGGTATCTTAATTTTTGCAATAAACTTGAAAACAGTAACATTTTTGAATAGAGAATGAAGAAATCTTTCAAACGATATATCAGAAGCCTATACTTCCCATATACAAATTTGGGGGCTGTACCTGTCATTCGAAGGGGGTTGATGTACGTTGAAGAATGTCAATTTATAATTTAAACTTTTGTTTTGTTGTTTGTTTTGAAATTTTTTATAAATATGTATAGTAACCGAAATAATGAATTTATTCCATTTGGCTTTTTAACACTGAATAAAGATAGCTTATATACAAAAAAATTTCTACTACAGTGCCCAAGCCCCTGTGGACCCTCCCTCCTAAACCACCCATTCTCTACCGCAATTCAAGCGTATGTAAAAAAAATTTTACTACATGAGTTCAAGGCAATACAGTCGTTAAACTGGCTATAAATTTTGAAAGTATTTTGAACGTATGCATACTTTCCATACGTTCTTTGACGTTTATTAGTATTGTGGCGGTGTGGAGAATTCTGCGGTTAACGTTCTCAATACAACAGATTTTAGTAAGAATTCAAAAATAATAAGTTAAGAAAACTACAAGAACAAATTTAACTTTCCTTAGACCTAATATTCAAAAAATTGAAGCTAATAGCGACGCCTCCCCCACTAGCTTCCTGCTTGCCCTTATAGAATTAATTGATTTCTTTGGACATTAAAGTTTAATAAATATTCCAACATATTTCATTTGTGTTTAATATTTATTTTTCTTCAAGAAGATGATAAAATATAAATCTATTTGTTATTAGACACGCCTAGAAATATATTCTTTTTTGAGAAAATCGATCAACTAAGACGTACTTTCATAAACTTATACGAAAGAGGGTTTAATGTCAAATCGTTTAATTTGCCGTCTAGTTTTGTAATTGGTTTGTATATCACGTAGTTACATGCATAAAGTCACAATTATATCATTAAAGTATTGAAATCTGTTTTCAGTGCGTGTCAAATGCTATTTTACAGTTTCAGAAATAAAGGAAAAGTATAAACGTAGTTTTGAGAAATCTATCACACTCTGTAAAGTAGCTTTAAAACTTTTCAAGTTCTCGAATAAAAAAGTTTATGTTCATCTTACATGCAAATATTTCATGCTTTTGTGCGTTTGCGTCATGGGATTTTTAATTTAATTTTCCGTCGACCTCATTATAAAATTGAGTTTTACGTACTCCTGAATAATCATAAAGTAACACTTTTTAACTGTAATTTCGTCCCAAACACTTTTCGTCCGCAAACATCTGTCAATGTCAATTATTATTTTATGTCAAATTAAATAAAGTCGAAGAACTAGTATGAAAACCCATTTTTAAGAAAGGATGAATTTAGTGACTACATAGGATATTACAGTACTTTAGGTACATACTGAAACATTTTAGATACTGCAGAATATTGTTTGTTTACTTCCATTTATAACCTCAATTTCTCAATCCCACACAACTTTGAACAAAAACAATTTGTTGTTCAAATTACAAGTAAATGATTTTAAGTGCTTTGAAATGATATTAATAAATTGTTTATAGTTTCTACAATGTGCGAAGCATATAGAAACCTGGTTGTAATCTCACAATACTCGATACATTGTTTTCAATATGTAACACTTTAACTTCTTTAAAGTTATTCATTTATAAGGTAAGACAGAATTCATACGACTTGAGATTGCTTTAGACAATTTTATTAGGTAACATTTTGATACAGAAGCGGAGTTCCGATACAAAATTTTCACGATCATAAAATACAAAAACTTACAGTAGAAGTGAGTTAATTATGGGTACCTTTCTATTACTGTATTTGATTGATGTAAATAAGTAATAATGCTAATGGAAAACACAAGAACAGTAATTACTTGTGAAAAATCATTTGAATATTGATTCTGTCGCAGGAAAAACAAAAATAGAATCATATAAGCCATCAACATTACTGGGTTCAAGATTTATTCGTACACAAAAACAAGGTGAATTTCACAGTTTTCAATAAGCTGAAAGAAGATTATTACATTTTTGAAACATTTTCGGAGTGAATCAAAAACTACGTTTGCATACTTTCTTACGGTCAGGCAATATTTTTATTGAATATAAAATGATTATAAGTCTGACCACGGTACAAACTCAGTCTTATAACTATTATATGTCCAATTAGTAAGAATCGACTTTAATGTGTTTAATAGGAGAAACTTCATTACATCTTTGATCATAAACAATTAAAGAAATGCATTAATTTTGAGGGTAGGCTTCCAACTATAACTACATTTTAAATATACTTCAAAATAACACTACCTAAATGTAATTTTTATTATTTTAATAAATTATAAAAAAGTACATGTTTTACCTATTACCTATCATAATCAAGTGCTCTTATAAAAATTATGTGATTGTTGTAAACAAATGCTTTATCGGTACAATATTCGAACGCGGAAAGCTTTTATTTCCTTTAATAAATTTTGACACAAATGTTACAATACTGAACGGTGAAGTGAACATTAGGTACAGTAAAATCAGAACAAACGTAAAATTTTTGTTTAAAATTACTAAACATTTTGTTTTCAGTAAACGGTAATAAATAGAAAATTAATTAATTTAAGGTCAACGGAAAAAATTAATATGTACCTCGGAAAAAAGTGCTTTTAATAACCTCGCCTGTTTGCTTGCCTCGGCTAACGCCTCGGCCAGCAAATTCAGTCTCGTACATAAAAGTGCACTTTTTGTCCTTGTTACATAAATAACTATTTTACTCGATACATTGTTTCAATATGTAACACTTTAACTTCTTTAAAGTTATTCATTTATAAGGTAAGACAGAATTCATACGACTTGAGATTGCTTTAGACATTTTATTAGGTAACATTTGATACAGAAGCGGGTTTCGATACAAAATTTACGATCATAAATACAAAAACTTACAGTAAAGTGAGTTAATTATGGGCACCTTTCTATTACTGTATTTGATTGATGTAAATAAGTAATAATGCTAATGGAAAACACAAGAACAGTAATTACTTGTGAAAATCATTTGAATATTTTTGTCGCAGGAAAAACAAAATAGAATCATATAAGCCATCAACATACTGGGTTCAGATTTATTCTTACAAAAACAAGGTGAATTTCCAGTTTTCAATAAGCTGAAAGAAGATTATTACATTTTTTGAAACATTTTCGGAGTGAATCAAAACTACGTTTGCATACTTTCTTACGGTCAGGCAATATTTTTATTGAATATAAAATGATTATAAGTCTGACCACGGTACAAACTCAGTCTTATAACTATTTATGTCAATTAGTAAGAATCGACTTTAATGTGTTTAATAGGAGAACTTCATTACATCTTTGATCATAAACAAATTAAAGAAATATTAATTTTGTGGGGGTTTCCAACTATAACTACATTTTTAAATATACTTCAAAATAACACTACCTAAATGTAATTTTTATTATTTTAATAAATTATAAAAAAGTACATGTTTTACCTAATACCTATCATAATCAAGTGCTCTTATAAAAATTATGTGATTGTTGTAAACAAATTTACGGCAATATTCGAACGCGAGCTTTTATTTCCTTTAATAAATTTGACACAAATGTTACAATACTGAACGGTGAAGTGAATATTACGTACAGTAAAATCAGAACAAACGTAAAATTTTTGTTTAAAATTACTAAACATTTGTTTCAGTAAACGGTAATCAATAGAAAATTAATTAATTTAAGGTCAACGGAAAAAAATAATATTACTCGGAAAAAGTGCTTTTTAATAACCTCGCCTGTTTGCTTCCTCGGCTAACGCCTCGGCCAGCAAATTCAGTCTCTACATAAAAGTGCACTTTTTTGTCCTTGGTACATAAATAACTATTTAGGGTTAAAAAGTATGACCATTTAAAACTTTTGGGTATGATTAAACTGGTTATGCTAAAATGTAACCAATTTTATTAATAATTCATATCATAAAAGGTTTTACACTATTATTTTATTCATTCAGTTTACTTAAAAATAATGAATGCTTTAGGAGGTACGTAAAGTATATAATAAACTTTTGAATAAACCTCAACACATAATTACAAAAAATTCCATTCATAAACAAGTTGCAATACAAAGAACTTTTGTAGTGCACTATTTAGTTTTTATTTATGCATTTTATAATTTAAATTAATCACGTTTGGTTTTAATACAATGTTCACCTGAAAGTGTTATACAAATAAAGAACTTTTGCGATGTTGCTTAAAGTTTAATTTTTTAAATTGTTTTGTATCTTTCTGGCAACAAATTGTAAATCGATACATTTTGCTGCAAGGTTTTAGAAGTTGGCACCGCGTACTTATATCCGCAGTATTGAATACATTTCGAAGTTTAAAAATATATAATGTTTTTGCATTGACAAATCTTTAAATATTTTTTCGCGTATAAATGAACATACAGTAAAAGTTCAAAAAGAGCCAGAGAAATTGATACTGTCATTTGAAAAATTATTTTGACTAGAAATAGAAAACACACCTCGCTTACACTTTACAACATAATTTAAAGAACTTTAATAAATAAAATACTAGATTATTTCACTAGGGGTTAAACAATACAATTATTAATCTTAAAAATTTGCTTGCGAGGCGTTTTCTTTAAGCGCTTATTGCTGGTTTTTATATTTATTTATTCTCAAATTTTCAAGACTCTCGAGTGTTACAGTGATATTTTATTCTCGACAAATCAGGTTGATACTTTTACTGTCACGTACATAACTATAGTCATAATCGAGGAACAACATAGTTGTGAAAACAAAAGAACTTTTTGCTTTTAATGTTTAGACATTGCTTACTAACAACTGCGCACTTTATTTATTACCGTTTTTGTAATTAAAATCAGTTTAGGTAGGGTGTCCAAATTCCACAGTCAAGGGGCGCTCTTATTTAGATAGCATTATTCAAGTAATTTTTGTCAGTTCCTCTTAGAATTAGTACCAGTATTTTTTAACGTAATGTAACCTAACTATTAACAACCAAATCAAATAATAGTCAAATATACTATATATTTTCAATTACGAAACAAACAACAATAAAACATTTTTTCCTGAACTTCTTTTATGTATAGGGGTGTTCTATTTTCGGGTAACAGTTTAGTAGCAATGCTTTATTAAACTTTTGCAATAGATATTAGTAAATGCGGTGGTTTACGCATATATTTTTAATAACACATTTATTAATTATAAATCGAGCGATGAGATTTAGTAATTTTTCAGGGTCAAAAGAAAATGAGTTTATTCTAAATGACAACAATGTTTTAATTAACTTCATATTTATTTTATGCAAAGCAAACGGTTTTACATGGAACAAACCTCTATAAATATAACGGACTTAAGTTTAAATAATTGCGAACGCGGCGTACATGCATGAAATTATATATAGTTTTATTTTTCACCGACCTGTATACATGATGAGGATATTGCTGCAGTTGTCATCGTTTTGATTGTTTATACTGATTGATTCCTACATTTGGAAAATCTTTTTCTCTTGTAAAACTTTCTTGTTGAATAATAGTAAAGTCTTTTTCTGCTTTTGCTTCATAAGTCAAATTTCCTCTATTGTAATTTCTTTTATAAACAGTAAAATCTTAAAATCCATGCTAACACTCTTAAAATCTTAGTATAGCTTGAAAAATATAATAAATTGTTACTTGTCCATGCAGTTTTAAATTCACAGTAGATGTTGAAATTTTTTTTTTTTATCAGTGTCAGCTACTTCATTGTAAAATATATCACTTTTTGGCCAATCTTTCTCTTCTTGTACAACCATGAAGGTCCGTTCCACCATTTTTCTTTAATTAATGTCTTACCGCTGCATCCTCTTGATAAAATATCGTCAAGACTCAAATGACCAGATATATGAAACCATTGGTTTCTGTTACTATAAGATAATATTTTTTGGACTCTGTTTACTACGAAAACTTTCGAATTTCCATTTGATTTTATCCAAGTTAAAGCTACCATAGAATCACTCCAAAAATAAACCGACAATTACTTAAGATCTTTTATTTTACTAATATTTTGATATAGTGTAACTCCAATCACACATTCTAATAGTTCCAATCTTGGAATAGTTGTCTGATTTTGCTAATAATAATCTCACCTGCACCTCTAATTTACATTGTGTTTTGATAAACACGCAAGCGGCAAAGGAAGCTTTGCTAGCATCAAAAAATACATGAATGGATGTTAATCTTGTTGAGTCATGGTTTTTTTCCTGAATATCTAGGAATCGCACATAGTTTTAGAAACCCAATACCATTTAACCAATTGTAAAATTTTTCTTTTATTTTTCTGGTTAACTCCTCATCCCATCCGCATTTTAATACCCAAATTTGTTGTAATAACAATTTCGGAATTAGTGTAACTGGTGCTGTAAATCCTACAATATTGAATATTTTCTGTGCGGCTGACAATAAACCCCTTTTGGTCATAGGAAAGTCTTTTGTACTTAATACATTAATAGTGTTTACATCGCAGAACAAGGGGTCTAACTTGTAACCGTCAATAATCCTAGTACTGATGTACATTGTTCATTCAATAACCATACCAGTGTAAAACCAATCTCTTAAGTTAAATTTTCCCATACTAATTAATTATTTCTATTTCTATTTTTTTTATTTTTTTTTTTTTTATTTTGTCTAACAAAACCTTTTAACGTTCATAAAATCCTTTTTTTTTTGTACTCATTTATTTTTTTTTTTTAATTTTTTTTTTTTTTTTTTTTTTTTCTCTTTTTTTTTTTTTTTTCTATGTTTATCTCATTCCTATCGTCTTCATTTATTTTAGTAGTTTCATTAAAATGCTCCAAAACCGTTTCATCTAATACGTCATTACCACTACTTTCACTAGGATCTCGAATACCTAAAACATCAAGTTTCCATAAATCAATAATAGAAATTTCCGTAAAACTGTTTGAGGTCATGTAAGTGTTTACTTGAGATTGTCCATTTACAGTCCAACCAAAATGTGTTTCTATGGCTACAAGACCATCTCTTAGTTTTTGTATTTTACCAGTTAATACGTGGCCATATATATTTGCACCCAATACTAACAGAATTTCCGAAGATACATTATTTAAACATGAATCTCTAAATATTATCCCCCTTTCTTTCAAATATTGTATAACTCTAGGATCTACTAGACGAGGAATTGATCCACAAATTTTCTCTTGTTCGAGCATAATTAAATTTATTATCACAATTTTCTAATTGTAAGCCATAAACTTTATTTAATGTGGGTGCTAATGACTTGCCTCCAAATACACTCTGAATAATGAATGTTTCATCAATTGGATTAATGTCCAAATCTTTAATACAACTTGTGACTACATATAATTGCTGAGAAGCTGAATCTAATAAAGCCCCCACTAATATGTGGTTATTACCATTGACTATTTTAACAATTACAGTTTACAGCAGTGTATTTACATAAAAATTGTTGGTACAATTTGTCGACTGGAATAGCTACTGCTGACTGGTCTAGCAATTTTCTATTTGCACTACTAGCCTGTACCTCAGTGCTCACAGTTTTCTTTTTATTTAATTCACGACACATAATAGGGTAGTGACGTCTAGCACAAACTATGCATCTTATAGTCAAATAAGTATTTAGTATAAAGTATAAGTATAAATATGGTTTCTTCTTTATACTAGTCGTGTTTTCTTTGCTTTGGTTTAGGTTCAATCCAGATTTCATCAAATTAATGCATTCTTGAGATTCGACCTCTTGCTTCAAAAAATCTAAAAGTTTATTTAAAAGATTAGGGTTTAATCTGTTATCTTTTACTTCTAAATCTAGTTGATTACTGCGGTATCTTTCCCATATTATTAAGATATTATCTGACAGAGCCCATTCAATTAACGGAAAAAGCATTGCAGCATATTTTTCTGATGTGACTCCTAATGTTTCCAAAGCACGCAATTGTGTCTCTAGTTTATCGTACAAATTAGACAAAGATATACCTGATTTTTTAGGGTTTGACTGCTGTTGTAAAAGCCACTAATTCAAAAACATATATCTCAATTAACATTTCCTCTCTTGCAAAACGACTTTTTAGATGTTCAATTGCTTTATGGTAGTTTTTACCTGAAGGTGGGAAACTCTCAATTAATTGTCGACAATAGTTTCTGGCTCTAAAGATTGCAAAAGATATTGAAATTTATCTTCATCCATGGTCCTCATGTATTTTCTTAAATTGTGCCTAGAATCCTATCCAGTTTTTTATATTTCCATTAAACCTTTTTAACTCTAACTTTGGCAACTTAAATTTCTTTTTTATTTTTCCTTCGATGACGTATAATTTCTCTTCAGTAGTTTGATATTTCCTTTCTTTCGCTTCTATCGCATATGGTCCTACATTGAATCGCTTGCTTTCTAAATGACTGAACTTCTTCGCACTCAAATTCATCTTCCGTAACTTGATTTTCACAAAGAAAATCTCTTATATTTTCGTCTAATGAAAATAGTCTTGTTGAAAGTTTATCCAACTCTCGAAAAATAGTTACAACTGCATAAGATTCGTTTACTTCCTTGACATCTAATCATTTTATGAGATCGTCATCAATTTGTTTCATTTGCTATATGTAATAATTGATTAAACACTGGAGTAGTCGGAAAGTTAAATTTATTTTATTTCTGCTTTTGACATACTTCCTTTTTCACAAAAAAACGAAATTACATTACATCTTTAAATCATATCAAGGCAACGAAAATTAATTTACAATAATATAACAATCAGCTTCAACATAGGCAAACGGCCATTACCGCTGTTGTTGAATCAAAGGTCATTTAGTCGCCCGATTTTGGCTACAGACGTTTAGTTTAAAGAATGGCCATAGCCGTCAGTTTTGTAAAACTGAACGTGTGTAGTAGCTAATCCGGACGATCGTGGACGGACGGCGAAATTTTTGGCTTTCCTAAAAACATCAAGTAACAATGACAAATCAACCCACTGTTCTTATCGATTTAATAGAAATTTACCGTAACCATAAATGTCTATGGTGCAGCGGTGCAAATAAAAATTATTTTATGTGGAACAAATCATGGCGTTTTTTAACAATTTTTTTGCCCACACTTTTCTTTTGTTTATTGTCCTTTGTGAAAGAAGTCCACAATTAACGCACATTGTTATTCAGATATTATTATTAATATGTAATCCACACTCTGTTTTCAAACTATGCCGGTCGATCATGGACTGAACGTGTGTATTGACATCAGTTAAAATCTCCGGAAATTATCGATAACGGCCGGCCGATCTCGGCTGATAGTTCTCGGACAGCCGGCCGTCTGATTATATTTATGATCATCATTAGATTACATTAACATTGAAAGGACTATACAAACTCGACCCTTCGGTAAATTCTTTTAACGCCGTTGTGATGACTGATTCAATAATAATTTTCTAAATATTTTATCGTTTCCGTATCTTTTAAATTTTTCGATTCAAACAACTATTTTCTAGACAGGGTTTTTATAAGTGTGTTGGTTTTCTTTACCTTTCATAAAACACTATATAAAAATTTGTTTAAGTGTTGAAGCGTATTTTATAAAAATATTTTTTATTATACACTATACAGGGTTGTTCAAAAACACTTTTGTAGCCAAGACTAATGTATATTAAATTACTGAAACTGATAATATACAACAAAGAAAAATATAAAAAGAACACAAAATTGTGGGAGTTTACTAGGTGGTAACATCACGTTTACTCCCCATGACGTCGTTTAAGGTATAGTTTTAACCAAGTCATTTAAAAGTTTCGACTAAAGAATCCCATATTTTTTGAAGTCAGTTCGATTGGAACGTTTATCATTTTTATTTCGTGCCATAACGTTTCATCGGGGACAAACAAGACCTGTTAGAAACCTATCCATTTCGAAGTTTTTAATTTTAAAGTTCTTTTCAAAGAAAAACATACTGCCCACTACTAATGGAATATTCGTAGATAACATCTTGTCCCGATGTCAAATATTGTTTTATGACTCAAAAATATCCAAATACAGTTCACTGTTCTTTTTTTTTTTTTTTTTATTTTTTATAATATTTTTTTTTTAAAATATTATTTTTTATTTTTTTTTTATTTTTTAATTTTTTTTTTTTGTAATAAAAAAAAATATTTTTTTTTTTTTTTTTTAAATTATTTATTTTAATTTTTTTTTTTTTTTTAAATTATTAAAAATATTTTTTATTTTTTTATTAAAAAATAATTTATTTTTTTTTTTTTTTTTTTTTTTTTTTTATTATTTAATTATATTTTTTATTTGAAAATTAAAAAAAAATGGAAAAAAAAATTTTTTTTTTTAATATAAAAAATTTTTTTATAATATTTTAAAAAAATTTATTTGTTTTTTTTTTTTTTTTTTTTTGTTTTTTTTTTTTTTTTTTTTTTTTTTTTTTTTTTTTTTTTTTTTTTTTTTTTTTATTTTTAATTTATTTTTTAAATTTTTTTTTTATTTTTTTTTTTTTTTAATTTTTTTTTTTAAATTTAAATATTTAAAATTTTAAAAAAATAAAATTTGATAAATTTAATTTTTTTTTAATATTTTTTTTTTTTTATATTTAAATAATTATTTAAAGATTATAAATTTTTTTTTATTTTTTTTTTAAATTTTTAATTATATTTTAATTTTTATTTTTTTTTTTTTTATATTAATTTTTTTTTTAAATATTTTTTTTTTTTTTTTTTTTTTTTTTTTTTTTTTTTTTTTTTTTTTTTTTTTTTTTTTTTTTTTTTTTTTTTTACAGTTCTCTAAATAAAATGAAGTTGAACATTCCGAGAAAGATAAAATATTTTGGGGTTTTGCTGGGTTTGTTTTGGGTGCTCCCTTTCAAATGACACGCAACCCCAAAACCATGACATAACGCAGGAAACTTCACATGTGTCTTAAAACAGTCATGATGAAGTTCCTTATATTTTTTACGATTAAGAAGAAGGGCTTGTAAAAACTCTGCATAGAAATAAAATACTCGTCAGAAAGAATTCTATAAAAATGCTTCTCAATTTTTTTCTTTATCACAGAGGTAAAAACCATGCAATTTGTTAATAAGAACAATACAAAAAATGTGTTAAAACACAAAATGTCGTTTGGGAAGTATATATTTTATTTGTCAAAGTTACAGTCATTGTAACAAAAAAAATTATTTACTTCAAATGAAAAATATTGCACCAGAATTCATAAAGATAAATTTTATTAAACAATGTAGTGTAGATATTTATTCTCTATAAATATATAAATACAAATCCGAACAAATTGGTCTAAAATCCACCTGCTTCAAAACACAGCCTCCCAATCATCTTTTGTTGTCAACTTTATTAATTTGGTTTAGTACATTAAAAGTTTAAAAGAATGAAACACTAAACTGCAGGGTCTATTTTAACAAACGGAAAAACACCAAAAAACTGCACCAAGAAATCTTTACTCGGACACGTGTTTCAGTAACTAAGCTATCATCATTAGCGAACCAATACTAAAAATAGAAACAATAGGAAGCTTATATATACTATCTCTTGTCACGCATCGTTACACTGCATTGATTTTTATAAGCTTGAATAGTTCCGATAATCCTAATGGAACGTGATCTTTCAACTTTTTGATTTACAGATTATTACATTTCCCATTGTCAAAATAAAACTTTGATAAAGAACTGCGAAATATTAAGCAGATTGCATCATACAATGGTTTTCAGGAATCAATTGTCACAAACATCATTAGAAAACATAAGTTAAACATCAGAAACATTACAACGTTAGGAACTAGTAATAGCAAAATAGATAAGAAATATGTCAAATTACCAAATTATCCCACATACACAAAAGGTCTTCAAAAATATTTTCAAAATTTGATTATAAAACAGTAACCTCTAGTAGTAACACCCAAAATCTTTTAGGCAATCCGAAAGACCCAATAGAAATGTGTGATAAATCGGAAATGTATAAAATAAATTGTAAAGACTGTAACCAAGTATATATAGGGCAAATCAAGAGACCTATTAAAAATCGTTTTAAAGAGCACTCAAATATCATCGCACAGATAGGTCCAGTGTTGCCATGCATATGCTTGAAAATGGCCATAGAGTAGGCGACATTGAATTAATTAAGAGGGTAGATAATAAAAACGAAGTTGATTCTTGTGAAACTTTGGAAAAACAGAAATTTGCTTATGAATTATGATGATAACGGTCCATTAGGATTTTCGGATGCGTAACACGCAGATAGTATATATAAGCTTCCTATTGTTTTTTATTTTTAGTATCGGTTCGCTGGTGATGATAGCTTAGCTATTGAAACACGTGTCCAAGTAAAATTTTTTTGGTGCAGTTTTTTGGTGTTTTTCCGTTTGTTAAAAAATTTAGTTGCCTAAATTTTATTTGAGTTGTTGATTTTTGAAGCCAGTGTACATATGAATAACAAAGGTATTCAATTTAAAAAAGATACATTCCGTTCTTCTATTGAAATCAAAAGAACAGTGAGTTCTCACCTTCACTTTTGAACTTGCATTTGTTCGCTGTGTCATTAGTAGCTTTGATTGCATTCTTACAACTCAGTTTATTGTATTTTATTTTTCATTATACTAAATTCATTACTAAATCAACTAATTTCACTTCGTAAAAAAAACTCGTGGATTGCATTTGTAATAATTTTTGTAAAAAAAATCAAAATTTAGTTTAAGGTATAATTATATAAAGTACCAATTCTCAACGGCAATATTCTACTTTAGTAATAGGACTACAATAACTACTGCTGTGAACCCATACTATTTCTTTTTAATACTTATGATCTTTAAAAATTTTAATGTTAAAATTAGCGCATATATTGTATTTGTTTATTAAAGTGTTGCTAATTTGCCTTTTAGAAGGTAACTGTACTACAGTAAGGTTTAGGCGCATTCTTTTTGTAATAATGGTTAATGACTTACCATTGAAAACATGTTGAATGCGTAGACGATGTGAAATTGTATAGAGAAATTAGAAACCTGAGTGACAGTTGTCTTGTTCAAGATGACTAAAACACAGTTACTACCTGGTGTCAACAAAATAAATTAAATATTAAAAATGAAAATTTTAATTTTGCTATCAAAAAGAGAAAGAGACGTAATTAAAAACTTCTATGTTGGTCAAAAGTAAAATATCAGAAAGTTCATGTAAATACAATATGTAGAGGTAATACAAAATATTTTTTTAAATATGCGTACTACGAGAAATACAATAATACTTGCCCACTTGCATTCCCTGTGAAATATTTAATGTATATAGCTTACAAATCAGAATGGACATTTCTGCACAAGTAGTTCTGTATTCTTTGATTACAATTTTTTTCTTTTTATTTTTTCTGTTTGTCCTATGTAAGAATAATTATTTAGAATCCTTAAGTTTATGTAAAAATTCTATTACCTAAATAATTTTTGTTTCTTTCTATTTTTTGTTTTGTTACTTTGTTTATTATCATTATTTTGATTTGTAAATAATGTTGAACGCAATAATTCTAATTATACTCAGATACTATTGGGCGGAGTAATAAACCTGTCAAATTATCGAATCTCCCGTATTGTAGTGTAAGTACCTGATACTTTGGAAAATCATATTTTAGTAGGTAAATATATTATAATAGTAAAATCTACTTGATATGAATTATTATGTGGTTTCTTTTATTGTTTCGATCTTACTTGTCCCACAAATTAATTGTAATTGTAATAAATGTACTGACGATATCTTCATTACTATTTTATTTTATATTTATGTCATATATTATTTTATGTTATTTATTTTATTTGTATAGTAGATCACATTACAAATTTTACTTCTTATGTATTATATACCATTATTTTTGTATCTTGGTATAATACCCACATCTACGGGTATGATTCTCGTTTCGTCAGTACCTGGGCTGATGGCAACGTGTTTACACAGATTAAACTATTGTTCTGAGACCCTAGATGGGTCGATATGCTGCAAGAACGGCACAATGATCGTATTTTGGTTGAGAATTTATTGGTTTTATTAACCGTAGAATACCGCTTTCACAAGAAAATAAAGAATTATTTCAAGCAATTATGATTTATTACTCCGCGCCAATAGTATACAGACTTTAGATTTTTGAATGAGGACACTATGTAAATAAATAATTTGTTCATAATTTTAAATTCAAACGAACGTTTTCAAACTCATATACAAACTTATTAAGTATTCTTACGCTAAAAAATACCTACAACATTATTAAACAAGAGATACGGCACTTACCAAATTCTACATTATAAGGTCGTATTACACAATATATTCAAAATTAATTTTTTTTAATTTTTTTCTGTTACATCAAATTTGAAAAAAATATTTCTTTTGGTTACATAATTACCCAAATTTTACTTCTAAATGGGGTAATAGTTGGTGTACTTAAGTTAATGTCAATAACGAATAATACAATTTTTAATGAAATGGTATTTAAGTATTAGTAATGCTTTCTTACGTAAACACTTCGAAAAAATCAATGTAATTATATGGTTTGATTAATGGTAAGCTGGGTTTCTGTAAAAAAAATCAATGAATTGACTACTTATTAACTAATGTAAAAGATCATTATTTTGATTGAAATTTGTTTCACATTCATTTCTAATTGGTATGTACAGGCTCAATTAGTAAACTAAAATAAACGTTACAAACAATTAAAAGAGCTTTACAGATGTAATATGTATTAGTTTATCATTGTAATTGATTTTATAAAAATAAATTGCTTTCTACGATAACAATAATGAAAACAGTTTATTAAAATTAAATTGTTCTCTTTAAAGTTCTATTCGGTGTTCATTTTTAAATTTAGTTCTCATTACTTTTAGCAAACACTTTGTGGTTAATGTTACATAATTTATTATTTTATTTTTCAATGAATCAGTTCATTACTAATATGCATGCAATCTCCAATTGTTGGAGTAACTTTTAATTGTATAATTTGCTTCTAAAACACACACCAAAAACTATGACCACAACAGTTTATTAATTCGTCTATCATAAGGTATATACAAATATCTCCAATATTTTTTTTATTTCATTAATATTGTCTCTTTATACAGGTTATCTCAACGACACCGTTCAATAGAAGTATTTTAAATAAAATACATACTAGTACATTTTTTCATTTTTAGATACAAATGGATAAAAATTGACGTTCACAAAATTAATAACTCGTACTGGAAATAAGATATGAAGTTGAAATCAAATTCAACTTGTAGTTTAAAGATCACTTTATCGTAGGTATTCTGAAATAAAAATCTTTTCCCTCAAAACAATTTCTAAATTTATAATAGAAATTATAAGGTGTATAGGTACTGCTGACGAGAAACTCAAATATTAACTTAGTTTTTGTTTGATGTCAAAGGGCGCCACATACCGTGTTGTTCCTGAATTTAATTAGTTCCAACTTTTTTGTGTCGTGCATTGTATGTCATTTTGTCACATTGTCCATGAATAACACACAAGTTCATCAAAACTTCGTTTGAATAGTTATTTCCCTCCATTTTAATTATTTCCAAGACACTTTCATTAAGAATATTTATCGCACTATTTGTCAACTGTTCATAATGTCATATCATGGCTACCTACAATAAATAATACCAAAATATTTTGATTTTTGCAGGATCTTGCTATTTAGGTATAGGAAGATGATAGGTCATTGTCTTTCAGAATGTTTGATAATATACGAGGTGTTTAATTTAAATAAATGCACTTTTTGTCATTTTTGTATGTAGCGGTAAAATCACGAATTTTTAATTACCTGTATATCGTAAAGCAAACTTCTCTACACAGAATTAATGTATAGGTACTTGGCAAACCACACCCAAAATGTTAGCTTTTTACGAATTCAAATAACGCTGCAATAAAACGTTTAATGTTTTTAACACAAATTTTGAAAAATAATTATTATTTCAAAATCTTTACAGATAGGTATAGGACAATATTAAGCAAAAATGATTAGAAAGTAATGGCAAATCTAATAGATCCAAAATATACAGAATGTGCCATTTGAAAGAAAGAAGTTGCCACATATTTCCACAAGAAGCAGCAACGTGGCATCCCTGAAAATATTTTAGGTCGATAGATCATCCACAATTACTTAAATAATTAATGATTTAGAATAATCCTGTGGCTCGTTTCCGTAAACGTTTAAGGTACCATCAACAAGAGATTTAATTCGAAATACATTATCTATGGAACAAAAAAAAACTTTTAATTTTCTCAGAACATGGTACTTCTGTTGTAAAAAAAAGAAAATTTTTTAAATAATTTTTTTTAAATTCGTAAACCTTGAGAATTTAAATTGCTAAAAATATTTTCCAACTTCTCCATAATGTTCATTATTTCCAGTGTCGGTTTTTTTAAACCACGTTTAGGATACATGATCTATCTATGTGTATACAATGTTATTGTCTTCTGAACGTGTTTGTGTTCCAGATCCTGCTAAGTCTTCTAAACCATCATAATGTAACGTATCCAACTCATTAGCAAATTACACTGTAATTTAGAAAAGAATTTCTTTTGTCATGCCTGTATCATAATTGAAAATAATGGGTTGCTTCCAGTGACGATACAACCCTCTTAACATTACCCTTAAAAAATAATAGTAATGCTTCATTGTTGCATCATTTACTTTGTCATAAAATACTTTATTTAATTTTGATCTCATCAAACGAAAGAACTGCAACTCTTTTAATTTCTGCTGTCCATCGAATACGTTTATGCGGTTTATTGAGTTTTTTTTTATTTATACCGTAGAAAACAATTTTCTAATCTCTGCAATTTGTTTTTCTAAAGTGAGATTTTTTTTTTAATTTGTAGAGTCTTCTTCATTTTCCGTATTTACTCAAAAATTTAAATGATTTTCCAGTACAATCAAATTTTAAATCTTAACATGCTTCTTATTAACACAATAATATATAATAAATTTTACTTATAATTCTATAATTGGCTTTCATTCATTTTATTAGTCTTTCTTCTCTTTTATTATCCTTAGTTAATTTTTTGGTTTTTGACAAACTTTAAGAGGGAACAGCTTCAGATTTTAGAGTTCTAAAATTTGTTTGGTCATGATTTAATAATTCTAATAAACATCATTCTCAAAATGTTAAATTTGCCACTTCTGCAAACAGGTTTGTTTTCAAATATTTGATAATGGGCCATTCTTAATTTGGAAATAGAAAAAATAATTTGTTTGTTTTAGATTTGTTACAAAATTACAAAATTTTTATAAAAACGACATGATGTTTACCCTCCAAACACGCGTTCAAGATAATCCCGCCTACGATGAACGTGCGCAATGTCATACCTTTTAAAATTGTTATACAATGGGAATACACCGTATCATTTTTATTATATTAATTGGGGAAAATATATTATAAATAGTCTAAATTTATAATATTTAACGTAAATTATGTTATAATATTTATTAAAAAACGGAAGCTTTATGTCGACATTAATGCTATTAATTGTTGCTATGTATACGAGAAATAATTTTGTAAATGTGAAGTTTTGATTCTGGTGATTTAAATACTTTCCGACAAAATCTAAATTTCTTGTAATGTCAAAGATAAAAGATCAGAAAGGCGTCAAAAATAAACAATATGATTTATTGTCCACTAATAGAACTGATTATACAGATGATATTTTCAGATGAGAACTTGACAATTTCGGCTTACCCTTTCCCACGAATGACGGCAGTCATTTTCATATCATAGCAGCTTGACATGAACCATCCGTGTTTCTTTTCAATTTTCTCCAAATTCAGTCCCGCAACATATTCATTGAGTTGCATAATATTAAAATTTATGAAATTAGCTTTCAATTGATCAGTTTTTTTCATTACTTTCACACGAAAATAAGCACACAGTTTTCTAATTCCTGTCGCCCGCGAAATTAAATCTGTATAAGCTATATGCAATTTCAATTCCAATTTATTCAAATTTCAGCCCCATAAGATTACTGAAACTTGTCAATGTCAATTTAATCATAAAAGAAGCTTTTCCACCGTAATTACTTTAATTGCCTTAACACAATTTCTGAAAAAGGCAGAAAATTTTACGGTATTTTTATACGCGGAAAATGAGACAAAATTCTTGGCAGAACTTGCACAATATTTAACGAAAAGAATTCACACTTACCTCCGAAGACAAAAGGTAAATTTAGAGAAATAGAAACAAAATTTTGTGCGTTTTGAAAGAAATGGTAAAGTCTTAAATCGACCAAAAACTACAATTGATTATGAGGAGAAATTGTTGAATGCCTTTGCTTCAAGCAGCCGAAGAAGATCTGCAAATCAGTCGATGTTTGTAAAGAGAATCTTAACGAAGCACCACTTCCACGGTTAGAAATTCATATGTTAGTACCAAACTTTCATCTTCAAGATGAGACGACAGCATGATCTTGTTTAAGATGCTGTATCTTCGAGGTCAAGAGGATGAGAACGTTTTTAGAAATCTTATCTGGATGGATAAAGTTTTTCTGTAAAGGAATTCTTAACAGGCAGGACGTCGGTCCATTTTCACAAAATCCGAGAAAGCAATTGTCAGGTTAGGTTTAGTTTCAATGTCTTAAGACCCGAGAAGTACGAACAGCTATACTGGGTTTTTTACGCTTAACACGGTGCTTGAATGGCAACGACAATCTCTTCGAACATTTATAATAATTTGATTCTAGTTTTTTACATTTTTTTTGTCAGTTGAAGTTTATATGGATAGTTATCCTTAAACATTCTGTAAGTTCTACGAATAGCTTTGTGACAGTTTTCATACATAAAAAATAAATAATTTCTTGATTTGTAGAAACTTTTTTCTTTTTAAACAAATAATGCACTTTGTGGGTTCAAAAAAACTTCATAAGAACTTAAAAACCTCAATTATGTTGTTTACATGTTTTTTTAAATTTTATTACTGACAGATTCATTCAATGATGTATGTTAATTTTAAGTTTACTATCAACTCGGAATTATAGTACAATGTACATACCACCCCCACCTAGAAGGACTCTATTACAGTATACTAATGATTATTTGCTAATACATAATATTTTGTGCTGCTTGGGTAATTTTAGATTTTAAAATTTTTGTTTTGGCGGGATCTCTATAAGCTGCTAATAAACGGTCCCGCTTCATGGAAATATTTAAACCGATTAAAACCCATTATTTTTGTAAAAATGTACAACAGAATGTTCGTCATTAAAAATCGTTTGATCATTTGTTCTATATTGCCAAACACTGTGTCATCGCCCGAAGGATTTTGGTAGCGTCATTATAATTGGGGACTGAGGAAGTTGCTTAATAAGAGTTTTGATCGGAAGATACTTACAACTAACGCTAATATAAGTAAATTAAAATTTAAAATTATGGATAAATATTTCTTACCAACTTTGAACGTATACGCCAGAATAAATTAATCCACTGGTGGAGTTGTGATATTTAGACATTTTTAATTTGTTAATAGTCTAGTGCAATTAGGTTTTTTGACCAAAGCTGCGACCGGTAAAAAAGTTTAGTTTGTGGTATAACTAATACGTAAAAAATAAATGCAACAAACAATGAGTAGAACAATGAAAATGCGGTGGATTTCTAGGAGTGAAAAATCTGCTTTTGCGATTTTTAGGCAGAAAATGACTCTCTAGCGCAAAATGTTTTACATAACAGTTGTAGATAATAAAAAATGAACAACTTCTGTACGGAACATTTTTCAACATAATCTTAAATTTAAGGTGAAAATTGCAAAAAACGGTTTTTTTTGGTTTTGAATTTGTTTTTTGGCAAAAAAAATGCAATTTGCATGAAACTTGGTGAAAGTACACCTTTTTTTATATTACACAAGCACGATTTTTTTGCACACCCAAACAAAATTAGTTTCTGGGATATTTAAGATTTTTTGAAAATAATAATAAATAACTATAAAAAACGACTTTTCGGTATACTTATTTTTAATATATTACTTACGTAAAAATAATATTGTTGAGTATTATAATTTTATGGAATATGAAATATTGAAAACTGAAATATCAAATAATCCTTATACACAAAAATGTGTGAAGGGCCCATCAGTAAAAGTTAATGGTGAAAAAGTAGTAATTAATCCTCTATTACTTTTTCAAAGGATTTCACAGTACATAATCAGTAAAGATGACTTGAAAGATTTTTTGCAGTATGAACTCGCTCCATTCCCTCTGTAATTATTTACAGAAAAACGAATAAAAAACAAAAAATCAGAGATGTATAGTAAATGTACAGAGGTTTATGCTGTACCATGCTGTGAAAATGTCTTACATGTGGTAGACGGTGGGTTCTTACTACATAAAGTTGTATGGCAGAAAAATGACACTATAGACGAAATTGTAAAATATTCAAAGTATGTTCAATGTCATTACACAGCAAATAGCCATATTACGTTCGATGGTTATCCCTACGCAGACGCAACTTCATGTTCGACTTCAACAGCATCTACTTCTACCTTGACGGGCACAAAACAAAATGAACGTTCACATCATCAGAAATCTGTAAACATTTCTACTTTTCAGTATCAGGCAATTACTAAAATACGATTTTCTCAAGAAAAATTTTTATCAATCGACAGTAACAAAAATAAATTAATAAAGATAAGTTACAGTCAGAAGGTTTTATCTGCAAACAAGTTCCCGAAGACGCCGATGCATCAATTATAAACACTGAAATTGAAATAGCAAATCAGAACAATATAATTGTCATCATCCTAGGTCAAGACATTGACCTACTAGTATTTTTGCACCAATTAAATGTGGATAATCACAGTATTTTTTCCATAAACCAGGGTCAGGAAAACCAAAGGATATGTTTTATTCATCTGATTGTTTGTACACAATATTTATACAAAAATAATTGCCTTTATTCACTTTTTCACCGAATGTGATTCTATTTCTGGTTTAGTTAGTAGAGGAAAAAAACTTTAGTAAAATTATTATTAAGTAATAATAATTTATTAAACCTTGCTAGTGTTTTCTTTAAAAAAGACGCAGATCAAGAAGTCATCGCAAAAAATGGTTGTGAGCTCATAGCTGATATTTATCAAAATATTAAAAAAAATGATCATTATCAGCTGAACACATTAAAATTTGAATTGAACAAAAAATAATCAATGAATCTGAGTTTACTATCAAATTCAAAGTTGGCTTGGCTTTTTAAATGTACAGAACAACGATAAAGCTCATTTCCAAAAATTTTAAATTAATTCCAGATATTTTATTAAAAAGTATTAGGTGCATTTGCGAATCGGGCTGTTCAAAAAGATGTGGCTACCGAAAACACGGCATGAAATGCACAAACTTGTGCATTAATTGTCATGAGAACGGCACTAATAGAGAAGAGATAATTTTGAAGACGAAAATGATGAGTAGATTGTTGAAGAGCAACCACCTTGTCATAATAAAGACGAAGAACTGAAAGTAACTGAAACTAATCCAGATTCAGATAATGAAAGTTGTATTGAAGCAGAAGCATCAGTTTAATGTAATACATATTTTAACATCAATATTTTTGTAAGGTGAACCACTGTTAATTTGTAAATAAAGAAATACATTGTTTTAAATTAATTACTATAAATTGAAATTATTTTATTGAAGTATACCTGTAATAGAATTATTTTTTTACGTAAGTAATAAAAAAAATTGAAAATAATACATATAAATACATATTAAAAATACGTATACCGAAAAGTAGTTTTTTTAGTTTTCAGGGGTTTAATGCTAAATTCGACTCCAACATAGATAGACCATATTAAAGTAGACATTTCAACAAAGCAAATACGCGGGTGCAGAGTTAGAAAATCAAAAATTTGACTGCAAGAATTTTTTTTTAATTTTCTTTTTTCAGAAAATCCTAAATATCTGGAAAACTAATTTTTTTTGTTATAAAAAAAATCGTGCTTACGTAGTATAAAAAAAGTTGTACTTTCACCAAGTTTCATCCAAATTGCATACTTTTTGCCAGAGAAAAAATTCAAAAACCCAAAAAACGGTTTTGTTTGATTCTGCGATTAAAACACGTTGTTTCTTACATTGATACGCATCTAGAAACCTTTTGTTTTACAACGAGTGGGCGAAAGTAGTGAGTGTAATTTACTTACGCCCACTCGCTGCATGAAAAATGTTGCCCGTTCTTTTTTCGCTGAAACTAGGAAAAACTAGGAAAAAAATTATGATGTAATCTACATAACACATTTATTTATTAAAAATACATTTCTTGGATTTTATCCAATCACGAAATTTTTTAGTTCTTTTAAGTACCTTGCTTTAGATTTTGCAGGCAGTATATTAAATGTAACGGTATCAGCTTCTTTCAAAATGTCTTCAGCCACAATAATATCGTCTTCTCGCTCCATATTTTCAAACATTAAAAACGATTTTAACTTTTACAAATTAATTAATTTGCAAATGTTTTATTTTTGTTTACACAAACCATAGCAACGCAATATATACTATCTACCTTGATTTACATATTTATATTAAATTAATAATTTTATTAATAAAATTTAATAGTTTTTAGTAACGTTTCAATCGGAGAATCAAACAAAACGCTATACAGCACTCGTGAAGAAACGAATTCGCTCACTTATGAGCCACATGTGTAAACTTTCTTCACTAGTACTGTAATATACTATTTCGCGGTTTTCACCTTGAATTTGAGGTTATGTTAAAAAATGTTCTGTACAGAAGTTGTTCATTTTTTTATTATCGATAACTTTTCTGTAGAACATTTTGCGCTAGAGAGTCATTTTCTGCCTGAATATTGCAAAAGTACATTTTTTACCCCTAGAAACCCACCCCATTTCCATAGTTTCACTCATTTTTTGTTACATTTATTTTTACGTATTAGTTATACCCCAAACTAAATTTTTTACCGGTCGCAGCCTGTCAAAAACTTTTTTGCCATTTTTTCCGTATTGTACTGGACTACAAGAGAAGAACGACCACTCTTAAATCGCTTAAACTGCAAACTTTACCACTACCCAAAAAATTTATTCTCAGTAATTAGCAGTTATTTGCTAGTTTTACCAAATGTCGTAATTACTCAACAAGAAACGGAAATTCATAAGATGAAAGCCGGTACGGTAATCCGTAGTAGATTGGTAGTAGCAATTCCCTTTTGCAGAGAAACTCCATGTTATGTACACGTTTTATTGCCCACTTATTTATAAGAAAACTTATTGTTACCGCTTCTGTTAACAGAGAATAATTTTACGACAAAATGATTTTTTTGCCGATAACAGCTATAAAATTGATAACATTTAATTTCAACGTAATTCATATCTAATGCCTAATAATTATAAGCATTAAATGCGCATAAATTGTAAAAGAAAATGCGGCAGTATTAGAAGAGACTAGACCTTTTAAAGGCTTAATTGTACTTTACATTGATCCAACAAAATTTTATTTAATGAATTAATTAGTACTTTGTACTTTTCAGAGATTGCACAACGTACCTTTAAAATTTCATTATATAACTTGTTGCGGCTCCAAGTCCCTTAATAATTTTATCACAGATTACACGAATTTCATAGTCATGGTCGATGCAATTTTCATGAATAGAATATGTAGTTTCTCGCGATTATTTTGTAAAGAATTACTCTCGGGACCTATTCTTGCAATTTACCACAACTTCACTAACCACGCTTAATATTCTCTACGTCAATAGCTCCATTAATTCTCTCTAATTTTCAAAGTGGTGTAATTTTCGTTATCGAAGTAAATTTATAACTTTTTTACCTTGGGCTAATACCAGTATAAATAGATGTGGCGCTGCTAAAAATACCAATTTTATCTTAACTGCAATGTATTGATGCTTTATAATTTGTAATTATTGAAGATATATTATGGAATAATGTGGAACTTGAGGATTACGAACTATTGATTACGGAACGTGATAATTTTATAGTGTGAAGAATTACTGGTTTATACAAACAGTATAATTTGACCATAAGTTTCTGATTATTTAGTTAAAAAGGTGAACAAATGAACAAAAAATCAGCTGTTGTATTAATTACTATTTTCTTCTTTTGTTGTATTTATATACTTTATACGTTTAGAAAAAATCATCTCAGACCTAATAAGAAGAATACATTTTAGCAATTAATAAAACTTGCACAATACAGTGCAGGGTTTAGCGATAAACTTCAAATTTATGAAATTAAATTGTTATTTAAATAAAGAATTCTTCGAGGTATTTTGGTTACATGAACACTTGTATAATAATTATAAATCCGGTTAATCAAATACCGTTGAGATATTTACGTAATTCGAAATCGTAATTTCAAAACAAATACTGTAGAATTTTATATTCATCAAATAACATATCACAAAAAATTGTGATTTAAAATGAGATTTAAATGCCACTCAAAGGTTTTTATGTTTTAATTTATTTACCGGTATAAAACTAAAAATTTTAAATATCAATTCGTGCAATGGTTCACCGTATGACATTTAAACGTTTTTCAAAATAAAATTATTCGTAACAGCATTTTAAATATGAAGTAGACTTTCATTAATAAATAAAAATAAATTCAAACGACGGTTTTGTGTTATATAACACAGTTTGTGAACTAAAACTGCACGAAATTATCTTTGACCCCTAAATCCTTAAGCGCATTTCTTAAAAGTGTGTTTACCTGTTTATTTAATGCAATTATTTGTAGAGTAATACAAAATATAAACATGATGACTATTTAAAATGTTTAGGCAATAAGAAGTGAAAATTTCAAATAAATCATTAATTAAATAAAACTTTAAAGAAAATCTAAATGTAACCATATGGAAATAAAATAATTCAATATTTGGAAAGAATGAAGTGAATGGTTTTATTCCAATTCATAGTTCTGATATCGGACGATTGCGAAATTATGGTAGACGATAGAATTTTCAAAATTTGGTGAAAGTTATACCATAAACGAACACATATTCTGAAAATATTATTGACTACATAGGGTGTTCAGAAATGGCTCTATTAACTTACATTTTTTTATATGGAACACCCTGTATTTTATAACAAATTTGAATTCTCACGTTCAAGAGCCTTTCAAAAATATATGGTCTTACTAGGTTATACAAGGTTTTTTGTAAGATATGGCCAATAGTTTAAAAAAATTATTCCTAATCTGTCATCTCGTCATTTATTAAGTATAGTAATTTGAAAAGATTTTTTCATTTGGGTAATATTTTGGAGTTTTAGGTGTTTAGAACATAGGTTAGATATAATTTATTATCTTTGGTAATACAGGGCGAAGCAAAACTCTAATTAAAGAATATCTCAAAATTTTTAAATAAAACACCCTGTATATTGTACTAAGCTTTCAAACGATATAGGGTTGGTATGGTCAATTTCTTTAAGCAAAATGAAAATATCATTAAAACTTTAAAAAAAACCAACCCTACAATATTACCCAAATCCAGAAATGTGTGGCTATATTAACTTACATTTTATTATATGGAACACCTTTTATTTTATTAGAAATTTGAATTCCCGCGTTCAAGAACTTTTCAAAAATTATCCCTAATCTGTCATCCCGCCATTCACTAAATCTAGTAATTTGTAAAGATTTTTTCATTTGGGTAATATTGTGGGGTTCTTAGGTTTTCAGAAGATAGGTTAGATTGGTATCTAATATTTTTTGTAATAAAGGGTGAAGTACAACTCTAATTAAAAAATATCTCAAAATTTTTTAGGGATAATTTTTATAAACTATTGGCCATATCTTACAAAAACCCTGTATAACCTAGTAAAACCATATATTTTTGAAAAGCTCTTGCACGTGGGAGTTTAAATTTGTAATATAATACAGGGTGTTCTATATAAAAAAATGTATGTTAATATAGTCACACATTTCTGGAACATCCTATGTAGTCAATAATATTTTTAGAATATGTGTTTGTTTATGGTACAACTTTCAGCAAATTTTGAAATTAATATCTTTTTACCATAATGCGCAACCAGAACTATCGGACACACTGTATATAAAAATTAATCTCTATTTCCTTTTGTCATGCCATAACTTGAGAACGACTTTACCAATTTCATTCATCTTTTTTCTTACGGAAAGAAAAATTAAGAAAATTGCGCAGAAAATTAGAACATTTCAGAAAACTTAAGCCCGTTTGACAATTCGCGCACGGTAAAGTTTTCAGTTCGTTTTGTGAGTTTTTTGAAAACCGTTTGTTCGTTGTAGTCAGTTCATCGCAAAAAATCCTTCTAGGAATTCTACAACTCAAAGATATATAGGAGCTAGTCAAACTGATGAGCAACGCAAACCGTAAAGTGAAGTTGGACGAAATCGATGAAATGAAATCAACAATGTAGAAATGTTGCGTTTACTCTCCATAGAGCTCAATTCAATTATAAAGTGGTTGTTGTAGGTCTACATTAAAGGCATTTCAATTAAAAATTGAAGTCCTTGAATTGTGTTGTGCCAGTGACTAAGTGAAACTGACGTCACTGATTTTGCCACCACAGTCACTACATCACTGAAACCTATATTATTTCACTAGATCCATTGGTTTTCGGAAATGAGCCAGATTCTATAAATTTTAATCCAGCAAAAAAACAATTGGTTTCAAATGACATAATTTTTAATGAGAGAAAAGCACTGATGTCAAATATTTTTCCAGCCACATGGCGGTATAAACTTAACCTTGCAGATTCAGGGTCAATTATATCATCCAACATATTCCTTATTGCCAACGGATAGTGACAACACATTTTTCCAAATTTGTTTTATTTGCGATTCATCAAGACAAGTCGATCAGCATTGTGAACATAACAATTCGGTGAAAAGACCAAATATGGGACAACTCCAAATCATGTCCAACTCATAAAGAAGACAGGACAACGTCAGTCGGACCAGCTAGTATTAATATAAAAATGATTTAAAATTAAAAATTTATGTTTTTAATGAAATAACTTTTAGAAATATACGGTTTCCAAAATTGTGAGGAACTACAAGATTCATCAGAGCAATGGATAAAACCTTTGATTTCTTAAAGACTAGAAATCCATTTGGGAAAGGTTATAAAGAAGCCTCTATATCTGGATAATATTCAATTTTAAGAAAAATAATAGTTGCCTTAATTGATTATTTATTTAGTTTAAATAATAACGGTAAGTCGTTGTACTTATCAGGAAAGAAAAGTTTTATAATTGATCTACCTACTGAAGAAAAATTTTCTGTATAGGAAGGGCCATTAGCAAGATCTATTTACTTACCTATAAATTGTCTCAAGATCACATTGAATTAGAAAGAGGTGCGGTTGCAACAACAACCCTAACGTAATGCAATTCAACACTGCAATGAAGCAAATTTTATTGAAACGTGCTATTACTGCCTCTACAGCAGGTAATTGCTTAGCCTTAGATGACCGAATTATCTTTGTTAGGCGAAGATGACTTAATTTTAAATGAGAATATATCTGAGGAGGATGATAATGTACCACACAGAATAGATATGCTGTTTGTTGAAACACAACTGGGGTATTTAAAGGATAACATAAATACTATATTGCAGGATGTATTGTAAACAAAATTACAAAAGAAATTAGTTGTATAAGAAAAGAATATACGGCAAAGGTTCGAACGACTTCTCCCAATGGAAATTTTATAAATAGTTAGTAGATTTGAAAGATAGAGGTGATCTTATTTCAGTTCATGAAAGTGTTTACAAAATATTGAATAGAATATAAATTAGATAGATACATACAAATAATTTTCGAAACTTGATGCTATCTCGAAATTGTACACAAAAATCTTAACTGATTAGACAGTAGTATTTTTCCCAATTACCTAATCACGACACATTTTTTTTCAATGCAGTAAATATTAAAGTGAGTAATAAATAGATATAAATCATAGGCTTCATACATTTAAAATTTTATTAATGTTCAGTCAATCTTGAAGTAAACACTCGTGGAATATCAATGATCTTCTTGCGTGTTTTTCGCTTATAAATAAAAACCAAAACAAATCCAGAAATTAATTGCAACATTTTTATCTTTTACAAGAAAAAGCCAATCAACCTGCTATAATAATTATACGGTAGATGTCATGTAATATTTGTTTGCGTTTACCTTGCATGAATTAACAAATTGATTTTAATAATTCCGTACCTTTTCTAAAGTCAACAGTATTTATAACTGATTATTTGAGTTTATTACACTTGCGATAAAAATATTATATTTATGACAAGACCAAAAATTAAACATTTACATTTTGAATTTTTTTTCATACAACAACAAATACAGTTTACGCATCTTCGTACCTGTTCCTTTTAACTGTTTCAGTGTAATTTCTTTGGTGTAGAATCCAATGTTACGTTCAGATTTGCTATATATCAGATCGAAAATTTTAAGATACTCCATATTGATGAATATATTTTTATTTCTTTACCTTTTTCATAATTAATCATCGTAATTATTTTCTAAGAGTACCTAGTGAAAGTGAGCATTTTCAAAATTTTGTGGTTCTTCTAAACCCCGAAGCAAATATTCTGTCAAGGCGAAGCAATCCAGAGTCGCACTCTGTTTCACCACCAAATTGTACATAAAATGTTTTATCACAACGCAAATGTTAAAGAAATGATAAGATTTATGAGATTAAGGGGCGGTTGCACGGACACGACTTGAACTTAAGCGGTGCTTAAAAACAATCGTTTCTATGATTTTAACAATTGCAACCGGTTTTAAGTAAAGCCTACGACTACCTCGAAACGGCAATACGTAAAAAAACTACTCGTAGAATAAGGGTATAAGTAATTGTTACGTAAGTAAACTTTCTTTGAATTTTTCTACCTATTGGTGTCAGCCTAGTAGGAATAGTACATATAGATGTGTATCCTTTTCTTTACTTGTTAAGTTGGTAGTTATTATAGTAGCAATAACAACAATAGTATGAACATATTGTGATGTTTTTATTTATTTATTTATTTATTTATTTTTTGCTTACACGGGCAAAAGCTACCCTTTACATGCAGTTCAATTTACATAGTATAAGTGATTATCATTATGTATTACACAACTAAAAAGGAAATTAAATAACAATACTATCAGAGATAAACTAACTTAAACAATTCTTAAGGTAATAAGATTAACATAACAATTTCCGATTATTCTAAATATTTCTGTATATAAGATTAAAATTTGGACTGGAAGATAAGAAGAAGTCTACGTCTAGTTTATAAGTATTTGCAAGACGCATTGCATTATACAAAGGACTATAATACATATAATTTGTACCTTAAAAGCTTATAGGTTTTCTGGTTAATGCGAGGAATGTTGAAACAAATTCTGGACAGTAAGTACGGCGAGTCTATATGGTTATTAATGAGGCGATGGAGAAATTTAAGACTGAATATATTTCTTCTATGTAATAAAGGTGCAATATTTAAAACTTCACATATGTTCGCGTAAGGGATATTATCATAATCATAACCAAGTTTTAATCCAATGATTCTTATAATTCTTTTTTGAAGATTCTCTAACCTTTCACTATGAACGACACAATGTGGTGACCAGACAATTGCACAATAATCGAGCTGAGAACGAATTAATTGATTGTATAGAACACGGATTGATGTAATATTTCTAAATTCTTTGGTCATTCTGTAGACAAATCCAATTAGTTGGGAAAAACTGCGTCTATGTGGTAATTAAAAGTTAAATCTGAGGACAGCATAACACCAAGATCTTTTATTGTATTTTTTCTTGTTAAAACCTGATTTGATATAGTATAATTATGTAGATGGGGATTTTGTGATTTATGAAATGAGATTGTCACACATTTATTAATATTTAATGACATACAATTTAGGTTGCACCAATTTTCCAAAAAGTTGATACCTTTTTGTATAAGGTCACAGTCACTGGGTGTTTTTATTACGGTAAAAAATTTAAGGTCATCAGCAAATAGTAATTTTTGAATGGGACTCGGTAAATCCAGATCATTAATGTATATTAAGAATAAGTAAGGACCCAAGAGGGATCCTTGAGGAGCACCTGAATGTATTTAGAGACTGCAGATTTAATTTTTACGCTCTGTTTTCTATTCGTGAGGTAACTATGAAACCAATTTAGAAGTGATCCATTTAATCCATAAGCTCTCAATTTAGCAATAAGATGATGGTGACTGACTTTATCAAAAGCTTTACTGAAATCGGTAAATATTGCATCTACTTGATAACCTGCGTGAACGGAATCAAGCAGAGAAGCTTGAAAAGATAGTAAGTTTGTGACCGTTGATCTACATTTCATAAAGCCATGTTGATCATTACTGATTATGTTTTCAAACAAGGTGTTAATACATCACGAACACAACTTTCAAAGAGTTTAGCAATGCAAGATTGAATTGCAATTGGTCTATAGTTTGAGATAAGTGACTTATCTCCACTTTTATGTATTGGTGTAATGAGACTAAATTTTAAATCATCGGGAAAAATACCAGAAGAAAGGGACCAATTAAAGAGATTAGTTAAATGTGGTGTTAATATGGAAGCACAATGTTTCAATATAATTGGAGATATTTGGTCAGATCCCGGCTCTTTCCTTTGATCAAGAGACAGGAGTTTCTGCAGTACAACATCTTGGCTAACTTGAAATGAATTGATATTCAGAGAAGAATCAAAATCGTAATTTGGGACATTATTAGCAGGGGAGTCAAAAACACTTGAGAAATGGTCAGCAAAAGATCAGCTATACCCTTAGCATCATAGGCTGTTTTTAAATTGTATGACATTTCAGATGGGTAATCTTTATGTTTTTGTATTGTATTCACATAGTTCCAGAAACTTTTAATATTATGGGGAATAGAATTTTCAATGGATTTTAAATAGTTATTGTAATCGAATCGATATAACCTATTGCATTGACTACGGATATTGGAGAACTCAATGTAATCATTTTGATTTTTGGACTGTTTGTATAGAATATGGTAATACTTTTTATATTGATAGCTTGTCGTAATCGAGAAGATACCCATCTTGGAATATTCGATTCTCTAATAAGTCTTATTGGTGTGAACATCTTATTTCCGTTGTCTAAAATATTTACAAACTTTGTATACTACCGTGGTAGATCTAGAGATACTTGACCAATCACTTTGAGCAAGATAACTTTTAAAGTTTATGACATCACATCTCTTGAAATCATAAAATAAATAATAATTCTTTAACATGTTCACTTTACTGGTTTGGCCAATTGAAAATGATAGAGCTGGGTGATAACCATTTGATTCCTCGGGCAGTAAAGAATCTATGGATCGGGCTAAATATAGTAAATCAAATGATGAGAAGATAAGATCCAGTAATTTACCGTCATCATTAGAGATATAGTTTTTGCATAAGATTTAGTGATAAAAAGAATCCTGTATGATACGTGCATTGGGAAAGTTTGATAGAACGCAATGCTCTTGAGAGTCTAACCAGGAAGTATTTGGAAGGTTGTAATCACCGGCAATAATTACATCAGTAAAATGTTGATTTGACGTTAATATTTGTTCAACCGTTGAACAGTGATTTTGATATTTATCATTAGTACTCATTGGTGGAATATACACACCTCCGACAAGAAGACGCGTTTGATTGTTTTGAATTGTAATGAATACTTGCTCAACCGAATTAGATTGAGAAATTACAAGACGTGACGACAAGCGCTTAGTGACAGCAATTAAAACACCCCCACCACTCAATTTGTGACTAGTAGCCGAATCTCTATCTTTCCTATATACATTATGATTGAAAAGACCGAGTTCGTTATTAGATATAGATGATGTTAAATTGGTTTCAGTGAGAATAACAAAATCAAAATCCTGCATTAATAATGATGATGATAAGTTTTTATTTTACTTCGACAACCATTTACATTTTGATACTAACACAAAAGAGTAGATTGCCCGTTGGTTAGTTTTTTTGATCAACATTTTTTGGAATACCCCCAACATACCTTATTGTAATATTTTTTCACCTTCTTCATTTCTTTCCTTTAACTGGTGGCGAAGCTTTTGTAGATAATTTCTTTCGATTGTGGTCTTATCTCTAGTGGCAGATATAGTAAAGTTTGAATTGAGTCTTCTGAATCCAGTCACAGAACGCAGTAATGAGATAGCAGTAGTTTCATTTGGTAGAATTATCTTAAGAGGTCGACATTTTCCATTAGTAGGCGATTTACCCAAACGGGAAGAACTTGCAGTCTTCAATCTTCGTGTCAAAGGATATATTAGAGAATACTTTCTTCAGCAATTTATTATCATGTTCCATCATTTCTTGTGTCTTAGAAGATGCACTTTCATCTAGGTTAAAAAGTAGGAGTTCTTTCTTTTGCTTCAGCTACAGCAGTTTCGATTATTTCATCACGGTCTACAATTTGAGAGTTAGTATGTCGCAAGGTCTCGATGTCTTTCTTGAGTGCACCAATAACTTTTAGAAGTGTGTCAATCTTACTCTTAGTAGAATCAACACAATTTGTACAATGGAAAATCAAGTGTTTGTTTGGTGATTTAATTAGCACTTCTTCATTACGAGATAGGCCTCCACATATTGCATGAAGGAGCAATAAACAATTGTCACACTTGATTTCTTTATCAATATTTAAAATTTGTTTGCAAACTAAACATTGGTTTATTATAGGCATCTTGATATTATTTATTTCTATGTCTATTCCCAGGTAATTAATTAGTTTTTTTTAGAAAACTTATTTTTACTTGTTTTACTAAATGTTCACCATTGTAGTAATCTTATCAATCATTCACAAGCTGCAAAAGTCCGATTTCAACTTTCAGTTCATTAAATAATCAAATTTGCGGGTTGCAAATGATTAAAAATTAAACACATTTAAACATTTATTCAGTTTATTTGATTTTTAACTGTTTTCAAATTCACTGCACTTCTAACTACAATATTAAATTAAACACAATCGGAACGTAATCAGAACACGTCTTTACGCATCAACTTATACTCGAATACTGTTATTCGGCATCCCAAGGTCCAAATTCTTGTAAATGTGTTGGCTAGATTTTGAATTCAAAAATCAAATTATAGCGGCCATGGAATGAAAAATTATAAATATGGGCGCACACCGACGCCTAGATTTTCTTCCGTTTGTCCGTGTTAAAAAGAACGACGGCAAAATTATAGAAAAATAGAAAGAGACGGTAGCTACATAAGTCAAAATCGAAGCAATCTCCAACTTCGGTTGGATTCAGAAACATAAAACCAAAGGTATGCCATAACCAACTTCTGAATGTTTGTTGTTCAACTGTTTTGCTGATTCAAAACCATGTATTTTGTAAAACCACGCCTGATGTAAGTGGAAACGGCAACCATTCAATATCGTTGTTGGCCATGATTGCAAACTCAAAACCACACAACGCGCAAATATTATATTCAGTCCAAAACACGACAATGTTATTCATTCTTTAGTTAGTCACTTCTTGCACGTTTTAGGTCTCAACTTTTCCACCGCGTCATGTACTTGAGAAACCATTCCTGCGAGTACATTTTCATTATTGTATTGTGATGTAAGTGTTATGTATGGCACCCCAGAAGATTAGTATGAACTCATTTTCTTTGTGATTGTGTCGTAGATGACTAGGTACCATCAAGTTTTCGCCTCCAATAGTAAAAACTTTTGCGGTGTATTTATTTCATTGACCTCTTTGTGCTCTGAAAAATACTGCAACACTTATCAAAACCTTTTGTTTAAAAAACGTAAATTTATTTACTTCTAACAAATCTTACCCGTTGATATTATTATTAATCAAAGACGTTTCCATGTGTAAATTCGTACTGAAGCTGCGTTCAATGTTTTTAAAAGAAACGTAAAAATTGACGTGTATATAAACCACCTACATACGAACCTCCGACGAACACTACCCCTAGTTAATTTAAAATGGAAAAACGTGTGGGCCCGTAAAAGTTGTTTACCTGTACAATTTTGAGGACTCTTAATTACAGTAGGTAACAACTGATTAGTGGTGTACAGTTTACGCCCCAGAAACTATTGTCTTTTCTCAATAATCATAATATTATTTTTTGTTTTCAACATGGTTTTAGACCACAAAGATCAACCAATACAGCTATATATTCATTTCATGATAAGTTAATTCATTTAATCAATCGATAAAGGTGAAAACCTAAGCAGAGCTTTTGAATGCGTCGACATTTTACTAAACGAATTGACCAAAAATGGAATTGTTGATGTTGCTGCTAACTGACCGAGTTTATTTATAAGGAAGTGTAAACAGTACGTTGCCGTTGAACATAATTTGAATGGTACAAAAAACTGTAACTTCTGATTATAAAGATATAAAAGTAGGTGTTCCTCAAGGATCCGTTTTAGGTCGTCTTCTTTTTATACTTTACATCAATGAAATTGAGAAGGTTACTGCATCTGCACATCCTACACTTTATGATGGTGATACTTTTTTAGTTATATCTAAAAGGTGTGACACTGTTTTGGAACAACAATGTAATATGTCAATCATACTCATTAAACCAATGGTACAGCTCTCATTTAATTCTGCTCAATCCAGACAAAACAAGTGCCGTTACATTTAGTAACAGACAAAGTAATTGCAATGACATCAACCTTGACATATAGAGTAAAACAATTGCAACTTTATGAACGTGTCAAATTTCTGGATCTTCAGTTAGAGACTGCATTGTGAAAATCTTATCAAAAAAATGAACTCGATTGTATACAGGGTGTGTCTCGACCATAGCATAGTAGACGAATAACGAGAACGAAAAAACGATTCAGCTGAAAACTTGTAACTTGAAAAATTAATATATTATGAAACTTGAAAGGCAAATAAGCAAAACTGGTACAACGATTAGACATGGTATTGGACTATGTTTTCAGTATTAGACACTTTTAAAATTTATTTCTAGAGGAGGTCCTGAATGATTTTTGTGTTATCTGCTTTTCTAGTTTCCTTTCTTTCGTGTTATACGCTTTTTTTATTTTTCTGGTAATATTGGCACAATATTACCAATTTCTCCATCTACAATAATAAGAAAGATAGTCATACTATCCTACTTTATTTGGGACACCAACTTATCTTTAAATAATTTATTGTAAAAAACAAGTTTTTGAATACGTTATAAACAGTCATAAATCTGTCTGTCTGTAGTTTATACACAAATAATTTAAAACTAGCAAATATGCCAGCAGTCCTTGCTTATTTAAAAACTAAATTAGGTTAACAACATTTTTCTAATTTTGACATATAAAGTGACATTTTTCATAATCAAAGTAGGTATCAAAATGATTCACTTTTCTACGAAAAGTAAAATTTTTGGCTACTTGTCAGATTAAATCATCCAGGAAACCCATAGTGTACTTGTCCATATTTGTCCTGTAATTGCTTTAGTTCTCTCCTGTAAACTTGTCAGATTGTTTTGACATTAGTTTTGGAAATGGTAACCATGGTAACATCGCTCACAATCAATTAGAATTCAAATTCAAAATAGGTTCAATTCTTTTTTAAATTTTTTTTTAAAATGAGAAAAAAACATTGTATGTTACACGTAACGAAACATGATTTTTTGTAACTTGTGTGTAACATTCGTTACAAAATAATGCGTTTCGTCACTGGTAACATAAATAACTGTATCACAACTGTTTTAGTAAAAAGAAAATAAATTAAGTATCATGTTTTACTTTTCGTAATGGTTAGTATTAATTTCGAATAATTTGGTTTTGTTTTTATTATTTTTTTGACTGGGCTTGTATAGTAGGTATAATTAGGATCCATTGCTTGCGTTCCTCGTGGAATGTGACCAATTATAATTTCTGGAAGAAAATAGTTTTTGTAAAATTGTTTCTGTTTTGGCAACATCTTCTTGTTCCAGAGGTTTTTATCTTTAAATATTCTTTCCACAGGAAAATCATTATTGTAAGTGGGTAATAAAGTTACAATAACTTCTACCAGTTACATTTAGTTGACTCTGAATTTGCTAAAAATAAATGTGACTCCTTTTCAAACTGTGCCAACTTCCTTCAAAAATATACATATTAGTAAAGTCAGCCAGTACCTGCAAGGCAGTTCCACTAATCACAAAGAATGTAGGCAGAGCTTCTGCAAAAAAGGATTGTAAATGTAGAAGTAGTGTTTAAGTGTTATATTTTGATTAATTTCTTCTTAGTCGTAAATGTTTATTAATAGAAAATCAAACTTTATTTCATATTTTTGTTGAGATTAGCGTTCATAAGGTGTAGCACTTATTATACGTATAATTCTACAATGTTAATTATTATTTAAGGTTTTATTATATCAAAAATACCTTCATATTAAATTAAATTTAATAACTTTCTAGTTGTAGGTGATATGCAGTTAAAACAATTGGTTTTATTTGACATATGAGATTAAGAACTAAATTAATAAATAAATTATAAGTACTTTCGAAAAAGTTTTGAAGACTAATCGAAAACGGTTCTTTCCTTTGATATAATAGAAGGCTCCCCTCATCGTTCGCTTTGTAGTTTTCTTTTGAATTTTTATTATTTATTATTATTATTAAACTATTTTGGTGTTATACATTTTAATATAAAAATATATACTATTTACTGTTTTCTGTATAGAATTTCTACTAAAAAATAAAAAAATCTATTATAACTCGATGGATCGATTAAAATATGTTTAATTAAATTAAATAAAACTTTATATTTTGCGTGTTTCGTATTTACACATCCAAATTTGATGATTTTTTATAACAACTTGGTTTCTATAGTTTTTCACAAACTTTGAGAAAGTCGATTTTAATTAAAATTGATGTGTTATGTTATGTTTCACAACAAAGACCATTGAAATGAGTATCATTTAATTTTAGAATTATTTGCTTAGGATCAATTAATTTTAAATTTTGCAATGCTTACATCTTTGTTTTTTCCTTCCTTTTACAAATTCCAAATATCTATAAATACTTTTGATGCTCACTGCCGTTTCTTGATAGGCTCAGCAACACAAAATTTTCTCTCCAACAGTTGCAACCACCTGACCAGCTCGGTTGTCATGTGTCACAAAATATGAATTCCCCCTTAAAGTGTTTATGTAAGACATTAAAATGAACAACTTTTTTAGTAAAAGTATTAGACAAATAGTTATACTAAAATGGCGCCTCAAAGTCAATTTTCCAGACGTTTCGTTTGGTACTGCAGCAAACATCATCAGTGGCGGAGCGTAGAACTTGTTTCAAGTCTTTGACTGATGTTTCCTATGGATCTGATACCCTATTTATAGTCCTGGTAGTTGACTGCTCATGTCCGAAATGGTTGGCTATTCATGGCTGACTGAATTTCCATGTTAGGTAATGGTTTAGTCTTGGTATTTTTAAGCGTTGGATGCCAAACTCTGTTAATACGGATACCCTCTTTTTTTATGATAAAATTTATAAATTAGTTATGGAAGCTTGATAAAACATCAAATTAGCAAACGTGTTATAATCTTAAAATTTTGAAATTCACATTGAATACGTAAATTCAACATGAAATAAAAAAAGTGGCAACATGTGACCATATAATCTGCTTTATCGCATTCTTAACAAGATACATAAGGACAGATGCATAAAATAATATTCAAACACCATTAATAATAGTGTTGTTTTATTTTATGTTGTATAATTATTGTTTAATTTTTTTTGGAGGTGAAAGGATACAACAGTACGTTATAACTTGTTGCTTCGAAGCAACTATTATTAACACAATAATTATACAACATAAAATAAAACAACACATAACTAATATAATCAGATGGGTGACTGATTAATATAAACAAATAATAGTTGCTTCGAAGCAACAAGTTATAACGTACTGTTGTATCCTTTCACCTCCAAAAAAATTAATAATAGTAATGGTTTATTGAACACATTGTCTACAATAAGGTATAGGTTCAACTACAAAATGTTATAATTTGTCGAGATAAATTTTTCTTAACGTTTTGCAATTAAATGTATTGCTTTTTTCAAATGGTAAAATATAAATTAAAAATACTTATAATTGTTCTTTTTTTTGGTTTTTTTCTGAAAATACTAAAAAGTGAAATAATCCTATACTATTTAATTCACTCGTTGTTTAATTTTAAATTAATTTTAACAGACTGACAGACCCAACAGAAAATTTACTATATAACCCGATTATGTTCTATGTATTTCATTTTCTCCATAGCTATCGATATCGTAGGATATTCTTCTTTAAGTTTAGTTAAATGTGCGACAGGTAGATAACCAAGTTTATTACCATTATGCAAGAATACACATATAAGACTGCGTTTTGAGAGTCTACAAATAGACGCCAGTTATTGGGATCATACTTAGTTGTGTATCCCATTGCAGCCATTGAACCAGAAATATTGTTGCAAAATACAAAATCATTCTCTTCAGAAAAGAAAGGGAGTAAATTTCTTTTGCGTTTGCGATAAACGGAGATATCTGTATCTGGTGTTACTACTTTTTCTTTCAACCGAGAAGGAGTTCTGATCCTTGTAGAAAATCCAAGATCTCTGATCAAGTCATCTAGATGGTTCCGATTGAACGGTCTAGGTTCGGAAAGGCAATAAAAGTCACTTTTGTAACCACCATCATTATCTTCTGAAGATTCCTGAGATTTTATACTGATTGTAGTGGATTGCAACTGTGGTACTGACTCATCACTATAATTCAAAACGTGCCTAATAGCAAATTGCAAACTAGGATAAATCCACTTGGACCGACTTTTGCGGTTTATTCCGATAATATTCCTAACACACAAATGGCAGTCAACGTCATAGTTTGATGGTTCACGCCAGATAATGGGACTTCTATACTTAAAAGTCTCCTTTTATTTAACCACAAATGTAAAGACTCGACACAGCTCTACACACTAAATTTGGGATCGACGGTTTGACACTTGTTTCTGATGGCTTTCTAAAGTGATCCAAATTTGTTTGTTTTACAGACATATTCAAGTGATATTCTTCAAACATGTACCAGGTGTCTGATTAAGAGAGGTAACCCCGCTGTGTCTCAGAAACTATATATCGTTCAACTTAAGGGACAAACAACAAAGTAGCATAAGAGAAACTGTTGGAAATGATGCGGTTTCTCTTATGGGACTTTTTTATACAGATTTTTTTTCCCTAAGTTGTACGATAAATAGTTTCTGAGATATGGTTACTATTTCACCGCTTGCAACAATTTTCTGACTAATAAGTGAAAATATAATGGGCAAATGAGATCTTACAAACTCGAGCTATTAGATAAAAAGTGATGATCGACTCGGTATCAACACGGTCGGTAAGAAATAGTTAAAAAACTTCACGCAACAGACAAAAAGTGTGATTTTGTAAACCAATGTTCTGAACGCCCTCCACTTCATCTTGCGTTGGATCAAATGCCAATGCTGGCAGCAGTTTTATCATCAACGCAAATTCTGCATTTGTTTAGTACTCCCGTTTTAAGCAATGTTCCAGAATGTGGCGGAAAATACTTTCACAAAGGGAAAGGTGAACAAAGAAAACGCGATAATATATAACTAGATGAGCCAGCTAGCTACGCACGCGTACAGTAGGAAGGGTTACAATAAATTGACAATGCGATAAGCATATGAGTTGAAGCTGTGCGTTACAGTAATGAAACGAAACAAACTCGAGTCGAGAAGCGTGCGGACGGACGGACATCCACCAGAACGGTGCTACCTTGACAGATTTTAATATATATGTTTTCTGTAAATTTAATTCGAATGGCATTTATCATTGTTAGTTCGATTGTTCTATTCTATTCTATTGTATTCTATTCTATTTTATTCTTTTTTCATTGCCTGTTAAAGGTCGTCAGAAAATAAGTTACAATAAATACATACAGATAATGTACAAATCTTTACACTACAATACTTATACAAACAAACACCTCTAAATTTGAAACGGTTTAAGATATCGATTTGGAATTTGGAGGGCTATAATAAGCCTTATGACAATAAAATACTACAATTTGACATAAAATTGGAAGCTCTAACTTTCAAGGTGGGGGTCATTTTATTTTTTTTTTTAATGGAAAAGGGGTCGAGTGATACCTCGTTTGAAATGTCTTTTCATCATTAATTTATCCTCCCAATTTGAAGTCTATACTGCCACCTCTGCCAAGGCGGCGTTTTGTCAATCTTCTGATTGTTCATTAGACCTGACCTAACTTTTATGAGGGGGCTTAATACTTTTTAAACATCGGTTCAGCGGTTATCTAAAATTGACAAAAACTTTATTAATTAACGATTTTCAAAATCTATGAAAAGACTTAATAACTTAAAGCAATTGTTATCTTAAACACTTTGATAATTAATTCATGAATATTTAATTAATTGTTTCATTACGGCGACGGCGCGGCGTGGCGTACCGAAATTATTCTGCTTTTAAATTTTTGTTTGTAAACCATTTTGGGAATATTTCCGTTTGATATCAAATAAACAATCATAAGGTTGACAAAACACCGCCTTGGCGGGGGTGACAGTAGAGAATTTAAATTCGGGGGATGAATTGAGGATAAAAAGACCTTTCAAACAAGTATTCACTCGATCCCCCATTTCATTTAAAAAAAATTCACGATGACTCTCTGTCTAAGTGAAACTTAGAGCTATCAATTTTAGGTCAAATTGTAATATTTTATGCTTTATTATACCCCTCCAATTTTCAATTCAATATCTTAAACAGTTTCAAATTTAGAGGGGGGGGGGGCTATTTACGTCCGCAGTGTATAATGCATTCTCATGAAATACGTTTTTAAAACTCGTTGAAAGTGTCTACAGGATAATTCAGTAACCCTTTTAGGTATTTTATGTATAGTTTAATGGAAAGATATACTGGAGATTTTTCAAGAAGTGTAGTTTTATGTACAGGGATACTTAGAGATTTTTCTTGTCGTAGTGAGGTTCTATGACAATATATTTGTCGGTTTGTTTCAAATTTGCCCAGGTTTTTATGTATGAACAATATTGATTTGTAAACTAAAAAAGAGAAAATGGCCAGCTTCTTAAAAAGAGGTTTGCAATGGTCTATATAACCAGCGTGACAAATTCGCTTTTTATTTGTTTTGTAAAGACGAAATTCGATTTATCTCACAAGACATCCCCCAAATTGTAACTCCATATTCAATATGACTTTGCGCGAATGCATAATAAAAAGTGCTTCAAGACTGATACCATCGCGAAGGCATAGCACCTCATATGAGGTACGCTTTAATTTAAAGCATATTTTGACAATATGATTTGCCCACGATACGTTTTCATTGATATACCTAAAAATGTTTCGTTGCTATTTTTCCTCAACGTCTGGCCGCTGCATGTGATCAAAGGACTTCTGTCATATACCTTACTATGAGGGTTCTGGAAATGCATATAACATGATTTTCTATGATTAAGAATCCTTGCCTTTCATATGAATTTTATATTCCAAGTTTTTGTCTATATTTTTGTTTCTAAATTTATAATGTCCCACGTAGTTTTGACCGGACTATTTAGGTTTAGTATTTTTGAGTCATAATAACATTTTTTAGTTTGTTTAATTAATTCATTATATTTTTAGATTTTCGTAATGTTCCCGTAAAGTAACATCGTTAGAATTTTTAGTTAGCCATTTAGCATTGCTTACTGATTTGTCTATTCTACAAACTTCCGGTGTACCTAATTCAAGTGGGGCGACATTTGTACTTATTGTGTTTTTCTTTAAAGATTTTTTTGGAAAGGCTGTATTAAAGCTACTGTAGTTAAATTTGGGTAGATTCTTTTTCTTAGATTTTGTTCATACACGATATCAAAAGTAAATAAAATAGCCATATGATCAGAAATACCAGTTTCTATTGTTTTTGTTTTATATACCTTATAATTGTTTGAGAGTGTGATGTATTTCGAGTAGGAACCACAACGGCCTGGTGAAGACCGAATGATGTGAACATATCTAAAAGAGAATGAGAATGAACGTTATCACCATTCGTTGACAAATCAACATTGTAATCGCCACATACAATAGTATATTTACATTTACTAAATGCGTTTTCCAAAACTTGTTCTAGATTAAACATCTGTGTTAGAATTGGGAGCCCAATAAGTAGCAATTATTAGATATACTTATTCGTCGTTAATAATTACTTCGGCTGCACTAAATTCAAAATCTTTTGCATCGCATCTCTTCTTCAGATGATACATAAACTTTTTTACAAAAATTATACCCAAATAGGTTAAATGTTTTTATTTCCTCAATAGACAACCAATGTTCGAATACACACATGATATCGCACTCTATCTTTCCCGATTTTAAACGACTATAGGTATTATATTTCGACTTGATGGCTTTAACTATGTATTGCGCGTTACCAGCCCTATTTAAATATGAAAGGATTGATTCTTTGGTAGTTCCGGGTTTGATACGACTCGCAAAGATTTCGAACAATTGCATTCGAGCAATTTACCTAAAATTATGCACCGATTATGCACCTATCCTTGAAACGAAAATTCTATTTAACCCTGTATACCTACTCGTCAATTTTTTAAAATTACAAGAAAATTTTTTATATTCTCATTCAATGCAGAATTTTACCTATACCTAAACTAAATGATTTTCGTGTTATCTGCTTTTTTTCTACTTTCTTTCTTTCGTGTTATCTGTTTTTTCTACTTTTTTGGAGATGTTTAGTAAATTAATAGTGTTTTTGTATTATATCTTAAAACAGTTGGCGAAAACAGATTACAAAGCAATGACAAAGTACATTCAGTTTTTTGATAACTTTTAAATAACTTCAGAATATAATGAAAACGAAATGGCACAATTTCGGTTTTTGTTTATTATCTCCGAAAGTAAGCCGAACCCTCGAGTGGCCAACTTTTTCCAAATTTAACCGACTCTGTATCTCTCACGGTTTCCAAGATCCCCATGCCGTTCATCTTACCTTGGACACACTGTATAAAAAAGTCTAGTTGCAATTTAAAAAAAAATAACTTTTTGACAATTTTAGTTTTCTACCGTGACACCCGGACCTCCCCTAGAAATAAATTTCAAAAATGTCTAATACTGAAAACATAGTCCAATACCATGTCTTAACCATTAAACAAGTTTCGCTTATCTGCTTTAATGTTTCATGAAATATTAATTTTTCAATAGATTCAAATTTTCGGTGCTTACTGAAATTTTTTTTTCTTAATAATGGTAAAAGACAGGTACGCCAAACTTGGTAGTAGACGATGTAAAATTTTATGCGGAAACTGAAAATAAAATAAAAATTGGGGCATTGTATTTAAAATAACAAAGTTGGTATTCACTTCCGGTTAACAGGAACATGTACATTTGTATAAAGTTCCAAATTTTTTTCGTTCTCATTATTCGTCTAATATGCTATCGTAGAGACACTCTGTATTGTCTTTCGTTTTAGAACTCTACGAAACTGTAACCTATTGAAATAAAGTAAAATTTCGTTTTGAATTAATTTGCGTACCTATAATTTTATTATTACAACATTTGGAAAGTTCTGGTTTCGTAAACATTCTATTTTGTTATTATATTCTTAACTTATGTTTCAGTATGGGCCCAAAAAAAAAAAAACACTAAAAAGAAACTAGTAAACACAATAAACTGAATTGATTTAGATTTATTTGAATTACACATATCCGTTATTTACAGTATGTAGTTACGGTTTAACCTCATAAATTATCATCAAGATTATCTAATATAAACGTACTATTAAGAAAAGAAAATACACTGTGTTTTATCTATACTAACAGTTTGACGTTTTTGTAGGCTCAAGAGGCAGTAATGCATCAGGTGATTCCCCTCGCTCAAATAAGAGTTCTCCAGGGCACATCAACTCTGGAAGTGCCGCTACTACACCGATGCTGGAAAGCGTTACCGTAGAAGTTCGCAATCCATAAATCTCTTACACATTTTAACCTTAGCATTGTACGTAGAATTAGAATAAAAAAGTTTGTTAAGAATATTAAGGACAGTAAATGAGGGTTGCACTGTATTGGATACATTTTTGTCTTTACTATTCTCTTTAAAATAAATACAAATATTGATACCTTACAAAGTGATGTAGGGGACCATTAAACTTTGTCCAACCTTATATGAGACGAAATAAAGCTTGAAGCTTTGCATTTAATTTCTGATAATATTTAAATGTTTATACTTAATGCATATTATTGGTAAGTGTTGGATAGTACACATTAAGTTAATTGATCACGCATTTACACATATCTTCAATTCTACAGCGAGCTACTAAAATAATATTTAGCTTTGCTTAAATTAGTGTTAATATAATATATACTATAATGTTTTAATTCTATATTAAACTTATTACTTAATTTTCTTATACTATGTTTGGTGGTTCAAAAAATACTGGGAATTTTTGTGATACTACCAAGCTGTGATTGTAAGTAGTTTCTCTATATTAGTGTCATCAGGAAAAAGACAAAAGACATTGGGAAAGTCTTTTGCCTTTTTCTAATTACTTAATTATTAACTCGCAATTAGTGTGACGTATGTTTAAAAATCTATATTTAAAATATAATATTTAAGAAATTCGTTCAATTCATTATATAAATAATATACTATTCTATACGGCTACTTTTAATTGATCTGTAAATCAAATACTTTAAACTTCAAAAAAAAAAACGTTTAGGTAGAATAGAAAGAGTTCGCTTAATTACAATAAAATGTAACAAAAGTAGTTGTTACAAGAACCATAGCTGATGCAATCAAAACTTCATTTCTAAATAGTGTCTTTTACGACATTAAGTATATAACGTATTCTATATTATACATAAGCTTAGTCTTGTACTATTGTACGAATATTTTCACACATTTTACTGTATCTTGTACTTGCCAATACTTTTAATAAATGACTAGGAAACTTTCTACTGCATCTGTAGTTTTTATTAATACACTTTTGTAAACACATTTTAATGCTATTTCTGTAGATTTAATAAACAATTATAGCATTATTGTCCGGAAACAAGTAGGTATCGGAAATTTAAACTACAACAAATAAGATGTTAACTAGAAGAAAAAGAATATGATAATACTAAGGAATTTTACATTAACAATGAAAAGTCTGTTCATGGATTAACAAATAATTATGGTAAAAATACAGTTTGGTAAATTTTATTTGAACCCCGAGATTTGATCGTTGGGTGAGAATAACCCTTGGAAAATTCAATCTTTAAGAGTAAGGCAACTTAAATTGTTGATCTCGGGAGCATACCTAGGGGAGAGGTAGGAACAGTGAGACGACCAGAACAGGGGGACAACATATTTATTTCTAAAGATATCTGTAGTGCAGTGATGCCTTTAAGGTATGTAGTTCCACTATTCACATATAGATGAACTAACAATGTTTAAATGAGATTTGAAAGAAATTATGCCAGTAACATGTTTGAGTTTGGTTGAGACGGTTTAGTGTAAATTTCAGTGCAATTTTCGGACATGTTTTGTTAGACAGATACTTCTTTAATTTGGATAAATATGTGTTCACTTAAGAGTGGACCTGTTAGTTACATACATGTGAATTAACGTTTTATTTCAACTTGTTTTTTTTGCCAATTTTTAATAAAAATTGCAACACAAGTGTTTAGGAACAGTGAGACATGATCTTGGCTGGAACAATGAGACAGTGTCTCACTGTTCCCTTTGGGATTTTATAGTGTTTATTCAAATACAGGGAGTCAAATGAACATCTTTGTTGCAGAAAATGCTTAGACAAAATAAAAATAGCCGCAAGATTGGGATGTTTGAAGAAGACATTATGAGAGAAGCACTTACCTTGGTACAACAAGGTATGAGCATACGAAAGGCTTCAGAAATGAAAGGATTACCTTTTCAAATTGTTAACAGATACGTACGCAAATTAAAAAATGATCTTGGTGCTCGTTTGTGTCCCAACTACAAAATAAGCCAAATTTTTACTTTGCAACAGGAGAATGAAACTCGTGACTACATACTAATCTGCTCCAAAATGTTTTATGGCCTGTCTCGAGATGATACACGGTCTCTAGTTTACGAATGTACACAACGAAATAACATGCCTGTACCTGATAAGTGGCATGCAACTAAGAATGCGACATTAGCATGGTTGAAAAGATTTCAGAAACAACATCCAATCTTATCTCTTAGAACTCCAGTAGCTTGTCTAGAGCGACAGGTTTTAATAAGTTTAATGTTGCAACTTTTTTCAATAAGCTAGAAGAAGTCCTACTACGGCATCCTACATTTGGTGACGGAAGTCGCATCTTCAACCTTGATGAAACAGGAACAATAACAGTCCAGAAATGTCAAAAGGTATTTGCAGAGAAAGGCATTCGACAAGTGAGTAAAGCCACAAGTGCTGAGCGAGGAACACTAGTAACTACGTGTTGCATAGTTGGTGCCTCTGGAATCGCTATTCCACCGGTGATGATTTTCCCCAGAGTGCATTACAAAGAATTTATGGTTAATGGCGCACCACCAAGAACACTTGGATTAGCCACTAAGGGAGGGTGGATGAATACAGAGTGTTTTATAAAAGTTGTGCGCCATTTTATCCGACATACTTGCAGCTCTAAAGACAATCCGTCTTTATTAATAATGGATAACCATCAGAGTCACTTATCTATTGAAGCAATAGATATATGTAAAGAAAATGGTGTAACCATTTTGACAATACCTCCACACTGCACCAATCGCTTGCAGCCTTTTAAAACCATTTCAAACTTATTATAGTGCTGCTTTAGACTCCTGGATGATGACCCACCCTGGACAGACATTTAGCATTTACAATGTCGCGTCTTGCGTTGGATTGGCATATCCTAGAGCTATGACTCCGATCAATATAGCAAGTGCATTTAGAAAAGCTGGTATCTTTTCCTTCGATCGACACATTTTCACCGACGAAGATTTTTTGTCAAGTTTGGTTACGAACAGGGAACTACCTGTCTCTGGAGAAACTAAAGAATCTGAAAATCCCCCTAAACTGTTGACTGCAAATTCTCCAGCAGCATTTACTGAAAATCCCTGTACTTCATCTACAGCAGCGTCTATTGAACAACCATCTACGTCCGTGTTTGATGAACATCAAACTTCTACATCAAATAGAGATGCACCAACATTTTTGAGTCCAAAAGTATTTAGAGGATTTTTCAAAGCAGGTCCGAGAAAAAGTCTAGGCAGTAGAAGACGTAACGAAAAACTATGATTGCGACTGACACTCCTGAAAAAATGGAGTTATTGGAACAGAAGAAAATGTCAACTGGCCCAAAAGTAAAAAGAGTGCAAAGTATAGTGTTTATACATGAAGAAGAGACTGACTTCGAAGAAAATAAAGGCGAGGTAGAATTCCAGGACTCTAGTAGCGATGAGGACTTCATTGGAGATGGATCTGATAATAATAATGATAACTTCAAAAATGTAGATCGGAATCCACTTTGTAATGAATATGTGCTTGTTGAATTCAAGGGAAAGTTATCTGTGTATTATGTTGGCAAAATTATCTCCAAAACAACAGAATCTGACTTTGAGGTTTCATTTTTACAAAAAAGCACCAAGTGTTCTGACAAGTTCATTATGCCCGACGTTCCAGACGTATCTTTGGTATGCCAAGATGATATTAAAATGATCTTACCAGTTCCTCAGACACAAGGAATGACTAAAAGACAGCAATGTCTCTTGCATTTTGGAATAAACTTTGATAACTTGAATGTTAAATAAAGCAAACTTACCTGTCTCACTGTACCAATTCTGGTTGGAATACTGAGAATTTTTTTTTCATTTTTGTGTTTATTTTATCTTGAACTGAGAATATTATTTTAATGCTATCGTTGCCTAAAAAAAAGATCAGCTTGTATAATTGATGTTTTCAATCAAAAATTTAAGTTCTCATTTTTCCGTCTCATTGTACCTACGACAGTGGGAAAAACAAATCCCAAATCAAAACACTTTGACACTTTGAGAGCCCATTGAAATCAGAAATTACAGGAGATACTGAATTACAGCAATTACCACCAGTAGAGGTCAGCCACTTTGCTGATTATTTCCAATATTGGTTTCTGCTATATTAGTTAATGGTAGAGAACTCTTTGTTCCCCATATAAGCATTTTGCAGCTCAAATGAAATTTACAAACAGAATTATAGAAAACTAATATTTGGTTACTGAACAGACACATATTATTATAAAAACTTCGTAATTATTGAATAAAATAAGTAGTAGCAGAAATACATCATCTCCCCCGGAATGCACACCGCTCAGATGATTCTATATTTGCATATGAACTTCCCGAAGTTGCCAAAAAGTGTGAAATATCAAAAACTTAAAAAAATATATATTTTTAAATTATGGCGTTGTTCCGTCGTGTGGTAACATTATTTCGCGATAGTCAATCAAGAACGAAACTAGAAAGCCAACGCATAACGCCATCTATCGGTGACTGAAGGAAACACTAACACGTATAGAGAATCTACTGCGTGTATCTATGGGAAATTATACATTCCGGGGAGATGATGTATTTCTGGTAGTAGAGGTTGCACAATACCAAACAAACACTGAGAATCACTCGACAGCTGAGAGAACTTATATAATTATCAAAGGATCGACTTATCTAACTGCTTTTACATACCTGCCGACAAAGTTGCCTAATGCGAACCATTGCGTACATGTTCGCTAACACGAGTCGACACTAGATGTCGCAAAACTTACAGTTTAAAATAATCAATAATTACTTTAGTATTATTAGAATAGTTATTTAACTAATATTAATTGAATTTGCACTAATATTATTACTTCAACATATAATGTAATCAAATAGACAACTACAATAAATAATCAGTTGCTTTTGTTAACATGCCTAACGCCAAACTCATTGCTATGTAATTATTAAATTATTTGAAACAATAAAGTAATAATAATAATATTAAATGTTTGAAATCTTATACCGAATGTTAAAAAACAAAAATAATAAAAGAACCTGACTTTTAATGGTTTGACAGAATATGTCAAAAACTATAATCACAAGTTTGTAAATATAAATCAAATCAAGGCTTTTATTTACCGTAATTAAACGATTAAAACCTTTAAAGTTGAGAATGAGGATTTTACTTTACTTACCGATACATACCGAACACTTCTCTCTTTCTGATTCCCTTATCTATTCCTCGGTGGTTATTATCAGCTTTAAGAAGAAAAGTGGACCACATGTTTATGTAAATGGTACATATAAGACCACACCATTTAAACACCACCAGAAACTTTAAGCACTATAAGAGCAATCTATAGCTGGCGGACTGCATTTTAGATAATGCCAAAGTTAACGCTTTGACTACTCAATCTCTCAAACAAACCGCCAAAAATACCAGAACAATTGGTTGTTGATAATAATAATAATAATAATAACATTTTATTTTCTTAAAGACCTGATAACAGATATAGAAAACATCAAACAAAGTACATTAGAATTGATATTGTAAGTATTCATTAACAGAATAGAATGTGCTATTTTGTAATGTGCTCTTGATTGATTTTAAAAACATTTTAGTAGGCAAAGTCTTTAGATCTAAAGGTAATTTGTTATAAAGAATACTACCTTTGTAGTATGGGTTTGATTCGTATAGGACAACATTATGACTGCTATATTCGAGATCATGTCCATATCTGGTGTTGTAGTAGTGGTAATTGTTTTGAAATTTGAAGTTCTCAATATTGGTTTTACAAATTTTAGTATTTCATAAATATATATTGATGGAACTGTTAATATTTTATGTTTAATAAATACTGACTTACGAGAATCTTTAATGGTCATGTTAAAATGCAACGTATTGCTCTTTTTGTGATACAAAAACTCGACTGCTATTGTTTGACCCACCCCATAAAATAATAGCATATCGCATTATTGACTCCATATTGGCATGGTAGAACATTTTTGTTGCGTCAATATTTGATATATGTGAGAGACGTTTTAGCGCGTAGCAATATGATGAAATTTTTTTTGATTTATAAGAAATGTGGGTTTTCCAGTTTAGTGACATGTCGATATAGCAGCCAAAAAGTTTAAATGAAGGCACTTGATTTAATGTTTTATTATCTATCCTGATTAGTTTACTATTATCATAAAAACTGTTTTTCGAGTAAAATTGCATTAAGGAAGTTTTAGATGCATTTAGAACGAGTGTATTACAATTTAGAACATTTAATAATGATTGTAACATGCTTTTCAATTTATCGCACATTTCTATCTCCTCCTTTTCATAGGAAAGTAGCGTTAAATCGTCAGCAAACAGGAAATGGTGACAAGATAAATAATTACTTAGATCATTAACATAAATTAAAAATAGAAGAGGGCCTAACACACTTCCTTGTGGAACACCTACATGCACATCTAAAATGTTTGAGTTATGTTCCATATAATTAACATATTGAGTCCTATTTGTTAAGTAACTACTAAATAGAAGTTTACAGTTTCCTCTAATTCCCAGACAGTCTAATTTTTTTAAAAGCAGTTTATGATTCACTAAATCAAATGCTTTTGTTAGATCTACAAAAACAGCTGCAACAGAATTATTTTGATCTAGATTTTTGTATACGACATCTAGTATTGAGACTAGTGCAGTAATTGTTGATCGTTTCTCCCTAAAACCATGTTGAGTAGTTGTTATTAGTTTATGTGAATACAAAAAGTTGATTATACGTTTAGCAAATATTTTTTCAATTATTTTTAAAAAAACCGACAGCAGAGCAATAGGTCTATAGTTATGCACAATTTTAGGATCACCTTTTTTATGTATACAAACTATCTTAGCAATTTTTAAAACATCAGGAAACTCACTATTCACAAAACAATTATTAATAATTAAATTCAGAGGTACCACAAGTTCATCAACACAGAATATAATGACATTTGATGGAGTACCAAAACCGGTGACTTTTCAGGCCAAGTTTACAGATTAAACCTTTTACCTGATCAAACCCCACGAAATGTTATCGCCTTTAGCTTTTTCTAACCCAGTTCTAAAGGATCTTCTGATGGAGTAGGAATTTTCAACCTACGTGAGATGATGGGATTTTCCTTCTCATTTATAACAACATGTTGTAGTTTGGTGTTTTTCAGTATTTAAAAACTGTTCCTCCTTAAATTATAGTTATTTTAAGGTAGTTTCCTAACAGGATGTTAGGCCTTCACTAAAGAATGTGCCGAAGGCTTCTAGTTCAAAGACATTTTCAAGATATTGAAAAAGCCTGCACATTCTAGCAACCGAAATGTCGAATAAGAAGCAACTCAAATGTCAGAATCCTTCGGTACCATTTATTTTCAAGTCTCAATGACCCTATACAAACGAAAGAAAAACAAACAAAACTGTGATAAGACGCAAACAAATTTCAATCCCTCCAGCACAATTAAAAAATCTGCACGGTTGTATATAACTCGTAGTTCTAATTTTAATTTTGATGTATTATTTATTTTAGGTATACTTTTTCACGTCTAGATAATTTTCCGGAATTTTTTATAAATAGTTGAATTGTATTAGTTGTAGTTACAGTTTGAAATATTGCTCTTGTTTAGGTAATATCAATCACTCATGAAAACAAAAAGACTTAAATTATTTACATCACGTTAGAATAAATTATTATTGATCAGTTAAACTAAGAGTGCCTAATTTAACAATAATACTGTAGGTTATAGAAATTTATGATAGAACCCATTACCTACCTAGATCTTTACGTGAAAACACTGTTTTTGATCAGCAAGTAAAGATCGGGTAACGGCCGTGTATTGTATTGTAGTCTATTACTGTTACATAAAAGAAGGGTATCATCTTAGCAATATGTGGAAAAGTCTGTTACATCAAACAATTGCGGTTATTGGACCAACAAAGACACGATCGGTTGCACATAATGCATACCTATACAAGAAGAAAATCGAGCGACAGAGAATCTGTTCAGTTATCCTGAATAAGATGTCAGTTCAAACACCAAACTGTCGAGTGAAAGTGTTGATACAGGGTAATGTCGACTCGTGTTAAATTTTAAATGTTTGGCTAATGCTAATTTAAAACAAAATATTAATTAGGTAAATGTCATAAAAATTGGCAGTGAGGCATTTTTATAATCTCGTAAAACAACTATTGTCACTTTTATGACATTTACCTAAATAATATTTTGTTTCAAATTGGCATTTAAAACAACGTTGTCAAATTGAACTTGATTCACTTTTTAAAAATAAAAACCTAATTATCACTGAAACAAATGAAAATCGGATTTGAACATATGAGCTTATTTTGCTTTATTTATACTTTCTGGACATGTTAAAATTTTAGCATTTCCTCTCGAATCACCCTGTAGTAATTCTTTAACATTCTGCAAATTTTACTAATAACTTTGTCACACTTTTCGTTTTCATACATAAAAAATAAAATTATTGCACTTTGAAATAACAAAAGTATAAAGGCTCTCTGTTAATTAACATGCATAAAAAACTAGACATACATAATGTTTTTTGAAAATAACTTCTGGAAAACGATTTAATTTAGGTTTAGAAACATGTATCACCATTTTGTAGTAAATTTTGTCATCTATTCGATCACGGTTACATGCAAGCACAAATAATATTATTCGGTAGAAGAGATGATCTGTCGGTTGAGTGTAATGACAGGATGTGGGAAGTTGCATCATTATCACCGATTATAAACTCTATTTCCCTTGAGATAATATACAAGTTTCAGATGATAAAATAAGTTACTCGTGTTAAAATCACAAATCTGAAAATTGACCATTGTCGTCATCAAACAAGTATAACTCCAGTTTCAAAATTTTACAAAGGAAAGAAATTTTGCCGTTCTAAAAGCATCAGATATAACAAGAACGTCTGTTGGTATAAATACCCTTGCAGATTTAAGTCACAGGTGAATGCGAAAGCGTTTCCTGGTCAAGGGAGATTTTCGTGGTTTGTCACAATTGAAGGCATTCAATTATTCAGCTATTATCAATTTATATTGTAGAAAAATCAACAAAAACAAAACCGGTAACAAAAAAAATAATATAATGTAACCCGGCCTCTATTAATAATAATAATAATATCAAATATACTAGATATTTTTAATTTCCTGAAACAAATAACAATAAAACAATTTTTTCTTAAACTTTTATGTATCGGGGTGTTCCATTTTTTGGGTAACAGTTCAATACCATACTAAACTTATGCTAGAGATTTGAGTAATAAAAAAATACACATAATCTAATAAAAATAAATCTATTAAATAAATGCACACATTTAATAATCCAACGAAACAATTCAATTTAACTACATACTAATTTGTAAGACATGTACACTCATGAAATTTAAAACTTGGACACCACAATTTCTGTAAACAAAAGTTTGCACATTGTGAAGCGGGCTTAAGGGTATCATTTACAATTCTAACAGCAGGTAGTCTCAGCAGGGGATTATCTTATAGAAGGACTGTAGAATGAATCATTACACTAAGCACGTTTTAGAAAATAGGTAATTTACGTTGCTTACTTAATTTTTTCTTTAAAGAATATATTTGAAGGTATCGCTAATTAAACACCATAGCTCGATTAATTATCGAATCAAAATTTTGTTTAGGAAATGTTTACAAAATAAAATTAGAAATAATTTTGATTTAAAAAACGTCTACAAGCAATAACTTTTAAATTAAATCAAAAAACTAAACATGGTTATTTGGGTTGACTGATTATTACTTATTTTTAAATAAATCTAACCTACTAATTATTGTATGAGTTATTAAAAAAAATCATTAAACTCTCTATTCATAATATTTAGTCCTTACAAAATGTATATTTTATGACGTTTCATTTTTTTCTGTAGTTAATATAAAAGTGAAAATAAAAACTAAGGCAATTCTTATTGTCAACGTATATATTTAGTTTTTGACAAGAATTTATTACATAATTATAATTAAGATACCAAGTTATAGTTTAAAATTAAATGAAAACTTTTTTTTTTAAATAAAGGTATTACTATATAAATAAATATAAGAAATCAATAATGGGTGTGACCTCCATTATTATTGATACATTCTTGGAGGCGTCTGCTCATTGACGCTATCAAGGTATCAATATAATTAATATTAATCGTTTCCCATGCGGTATCAATGGCTGCAATTAGTGCATTACGGTTTACTGGTATAAAATTTGGCCCTTGTTGTCTTCGGATAACAGCAAGTATTCGAGCCCAAACATTTTCGATAATGTTAAAATCTGGGCTTTTGCTGGCCAGGGTAACAGCTCCAAGTTATTTGCTTGTATCCAGTTGCGCACAACCTGCGAAGTATAGGGTCATCATATCCCGATAGTTAATTATCGAATGTTCCAAAAAATATGTGTAAATAGTAAATGGAATCTACTAACGTAACGTTAAGTCGTTAATTATAGTTACATAACTCTCCTTTCATAAGATATAGTTCATATTAATATGCTTATTGTAAAGCTTCGTACACACCTGAACAACAAACCGAGGAACAAACAGAACAACGAACCGAACGGCAATCGGAACATTAATTTGGACGGTGCTACGTACGAATTTTAGAACAGATTCGCAAGTCCTGATTGTTCCACGAACGGTTTGCGGCGTTCCCGCAACTTGTCGGTTTTTCTCCGACATCAAAGAAAATGCGCGCGAATGCGTTTGCAGGTTTGGACGAATCTAAACAAAACGGCGAACAAACTTATGCGGGAGAATTAAATTATTTATGTTTTGTCCTCCCTTTTGTGGGTTTGTTGTGTTTTAGGTAATATTATGGAGTTGACAGAAGAAAAATGTTTTAAATTAATCAGTGTTTAAGAATGCAAGAAAAAAATGATGGGCGAGAAATTTCCAAAATTAAAAAAAGCGAAGTAAATTATAATTTTTTTTCTTCTTGTTTTCCGCAATTTTCTCTTCTCAATAATAAATATATATGAACTGAAAACTACTGAAAATAATTATGGGAACAGCACAAACGTTCCGTTTGTTGTTCGGATTGTGGAAATCATAAAAGATCGTTTGTCGTTCTGTTTGATTTTCGGTTCGTTGTTATGTTTGTTGCTCGGTTTGTTCTTCAGGTGTGTACGAAGCTTTACAACTTAAGCAACAATTTTTGGCGAATAAAGATTAGTTTGTGATGTAATATTAGAAACACAAATTTATATCATATCAAATTTATGACAACTTAAAAACCAAGAACGTGTATGTTATTGCTAAGAAATTATTAAGGAAAAGCGCAATTGCAGTGTAAATATTTATAATTAGATATTTTCGAAAGTTTATAAGTCCTCTATTGTAATCTTAATACTTAAAAGAAAATCCTGTCCATTAGCATTATAAGGAAATGGCTTTTACTTTATGAATAAGTTTCAATAACAATAGAATATCCTTGCTTGTTTAATTTACTTTCTTTGAGTCATATTGCTCTAAGGGTTGTTACATTGGTCATTAGAAGTATGTAATAAATAAACAATTACCTACTGTTTGAGAAGGGGTAGTGTGAACCAATAAATAAAGTAAGAAACGTAAATTCCATTTTAGTTTAAAATTTCAAGTGTTGTGAAAATGCCACCTCATCTCGGTGCTGATTTGAAAGCGCGGATTGTTTCGGAATTAGCGGCGGGCCGTAGCGTGCGTGAAATTTCACGTATGTTAGATATACCAAAAAGCACCGTAGGGCATTACCAAGTAAAATGGAATCTTGAACACACTTTGGAAAGAGCCATCGGAAGTGGTAGACCTAAAGTATCTACACGTGCTCAAGATCTCGAGTTGTTTCATTACGTAACAGAACAACCATTTGCTACATACTCCAGGGCTATAGCAGATACACATTTTCCCGGATGCCGTATAACTGCACAAAAAGATTAAAGGAGATGGGAATAAAGAAGTATAATGCTGCTGCGAAAGAAGTTCTCAGTGACGAAAATATGAGACGTCGTCTGGAATTTGCAAGGCGATATGTGAACGAACCTTTGGAATTTTGGAATCGAGTGATTTTTAGCGACGAAAAAACGTTCAATAGCCGCAACGATGGACCACTAAAAGTTTTTAGAATGGAAGGAACTCGTTACGAAAATAATCACATATGTCCTAAAAAACGAAGTGGTTATTTTTCTGTGAATGTGTGGGGTTGGGTTAGCGCGCGGGGTCCAGGAGTTTGTTGGGCTATCGATGGACGTCTTGATTCTGCTGCGTATTTAGATATTTTGGAAACTATTATGAAACCTTCAGTCGAAGTGTTTTATCCAGACGAAGATTATATTTTCCAACAAGTAAGTATTCTTATTTCACTATACTTTCTCCAAAAAATAGTTCGGGATCTGTTGAATTAACATTTTCATAATGTATTTTTGTTGTTAAAGGACAACGCCCCTATTCATACTTCGCGGGTTGTGCGCAATTGGATACGAGAAAATAACTTGGAGCTGTTACCCTGGCCAGCAAAAGCCCAGATTTTAACATTATCGAAAATGTTTGGGCTCGAATACTTGCTGTTATCCGAAGACAACAAGGGCCAAATTTTATACCAGTAAACCGTAATGCACTAATTGCAGCCATTGATACCGCATGGGAAACGATTAATATTAATTATATTGATACCTTGATAGCGTCAATGAGCAGACGCCTCCAAGAATGTATCAATAATAATGGAGGTCACACCCATTATTGATTTCTTATATTTATTTATATAGTAATACCTTTATTTAAAAAAAACGTTTTCATTTAATTTTAAACTATAACTTAGTATCTTAATTATAAATAAGAATTGCCTTAGTTTTTATTTTCACTTTTTATATTAACTACAGAAAAAAATGAAACGTCATAAAATATACATTTTGTAAGGACTAAATATTATGAATAGAGAGTTTAATGATTTTTATTTAATAACTTACAATAATTAGTAGGTTAGATTTATTTAAAAATAAGTAATAATCAGTCAACCCAAATAACCATGTTTAGTTTTTTGATTTAATTTAAAAGTTATTGCTTGTAGACGTTTTTTAAATCAAAATTATTTCTAATTTTATTTTGTAAACATTTCCTAAACAAAATTTTGATTCGATAATTAATCGAGCTATGGTGTTTAATTAGCGATACCTTCAAATATATTCTTTAAAGAAAAAAATTAAGTAAGCAACGTAAATTACCTATTTTCTAAAATGTGCTTAGTGTAATGATTCATTCTACAGTCCTTCTATAAGATAACCCCTGCTGAGACTACCTGCTGTTAGAATTGTAAATGATACCCTTAAGCCCGCTTCACAATGTGCAAACTTTTGTTTACAGAAATTGTGGTGTCCAAGTTTTAAACTTCATTAGTGTACATAAATGTAAAGCAATAAAAATATAATTATTATTGTTTCAATAAAACAAAAAAACAATTCTTAATCCAAATGTAAATTAAGATCAAATCTTAATAAGTTATATTAATAATGTAAATTCAACAATCAAATTCTTATTCACGTTTTCCAATCAATTTAATTTAACTAAATGCGAATCAACTACCAAACGCGATTTAAGAGTGTAATAATAATTAATTACATTCTACAAAACGCCAATGCAAACAACAAAAACGCTATATCTTAATTTTCAAGTCAATCAACGACGAAGCCTTGGTGAAAAATACGATATCCTCCGAATTATATGCAATCAACAATGTAAGTATTTCATACCTCTGTACTGCAAATTTATATTTGATAAAGGATTTCTTTCAACAAAATCAATTTAGAATTTTATCAATCCTTCGATCGCAGACGATTTGAATTCTTCAATCGATACAACGACGATAGCAACGATACGTAGCGATAAGTACAACTTCCATTTTCCGCTACACAATATCTGGATAGAGTGGACAAAAAAAGTTTCAATACGACAATTTATCGATACATCAAATTCTGACGCCATTTTCTCTTATACGCACAACGGGTCATGAACTACTAGACGATGTACGACCAACGATGTTATCGATCCATTACGATTTTTGATAACCAAACTTTAAAGCCTTTTATTTAATTAAAAGGTTTAACAACTTTGCCAAAACATGTATCAATTTACATTACGAACGAACAATGAATTAATGAAAGATCGAAACCTGCGCATGGCAGTTCGCACTAAAACTTCGATAACGCAAAAATACAAATTTTTCATAGAAGTATCATTAAATTTTTAACATATGGGTTCGAGCGACTATAACGAATTAACATAGGCGTTACAATAGTGATAATATACGTAAATAAATCAAGTATAAGATAAAAGTGGTATTGTGATTAAATCAAGTGGTAATATAAAATAGGGAGAAAATATTATTGGTTCCAACCACTGATTTCACTTGGTAAAAAGGAACGTAGTTTTCTGCAGGTATTCGGTAAAAAGTAAACAAAGAAATTACAGAGGCAAATTTATCTGTTGATAAGATTTTTAATTACGATTTACATTAGTCGTATGAACAATAAGTACTGTTACCTAGATTATAATCTTTCAATATGATACAAACACCAACAAATTCAGCTCCTGGTTTTTCTTAATTACAATAAAAAATCCGGCACTCACAATTTTAATTTTGTTTATTTTTAAACAAATTACTAACTTTTATGCGTTTAATTGTTATTTTTTATTTATTATTTTAACATGCAAATTTGCCCCCTTCTGGCTAGCACTCAAAATACTTTACCTTAACTCTTCAAATAGAAAGAATTCGCAATTTCAATAACATATTTTTTATTTATTTAAAAATATAGTCATCCTTTGTTAGAATCAAGGTCAACGGTTTATATTTTCTTTTATACTTTTTTACACCAATTAAAATTCGCGCCGTTGATTGAAATATTGGTAAAGATAGTCAACCGCTTGTATTTGCTTGTATCACGGATGCAATTCACATATGCATGTTGGGTTGCGTTTTTGTTTACTTTTTCACCTGTACTGAAGCGCTAAGTTATAATGTGTACGATTCTTGAAATAGAATAGTTCAATTTATTCCACCGTTGTAAAAATGGCGCAACATACAATCCGTAAAATTTACTTTTGTCAATACAATGTTGCAACGTTTTCAAATATTTAGTAAACGTATTAACTAGTAATTAAAAGTGACGAATTTTTCATTTATGAATAATACCATTGATGATACATATCTTGGATTTTAATGACAATGTTTTTTTAATAATTTACTAAAATACATGCGAAGCGTTATTTGTTAAAACAGTTTGGTTTGGTCGGTGTTAGATAAATAAGAAACAATTATTTTACAAATTATGCTTGCACTTTATTTTTTAACTTGCAAATAATAATGTTGACATTTGTTTGTCATTTAATAACTTCGTTAGGAATAAAGTAGAACATACTGGGAGAAATACCACTAGAGTTCAGAAACGCAAAATTATTGGTTTTTGTATCTACTTGTTTTTACGTGTTCAGTTGAAAAGGATTTTAAATAAAAATTGGTTTTCAAATTTTTCAATTCAAAAGGCAACAAGTTACCGTGTTTTTTAGGAAAGTGGGTTCCACTAGACCTTCAAATTTAAATTCACTTGGTAATAAAACCTATTCCTATTACTTCTAAAAATAAAAGTACTAGATTTTAGCTTGAGGTGTGTTGTCTCCCGACGCGGTGCGGATAATACGTGTATAATACACTATTCTTTTCTGTGACGAAATAAATGACGATTTAATATTGAAAAATCATATTACAATAGAATTAGAAAATTATTGAGGGAAATTTGGTGTTAAAAAATAGTACTCACTTTTTTCCCGAGGGAAAAAAATAATTTACGAAAAGTGACACTTTGTTATCTGTTAGTAGAGATAAAAAGTTAGGATTTTACTCTTTGAAACTGTATCAAAATATCATGGTTTCGAATTAAAATAGTTTAATTAAAGTAAAAATAGCTCATTAATTATAAACATTGTTTCAAAAATTACAATTCCAACTGATCTAAAATAATAGTAATAATTTACAAACAATTTACACATAAATAATAACGTACCTAATACAATGCTATACATAAAACATATCCATAAGTACACCTAAAGTTGATATGGAAACAAATGTATTACAAGGAGTCTTCCGGATTATCGTTTATGAGTCACATTCCTTATCGGCTTAGTCAGAAATTCTACAATTGCATACTTTTAGCAACACCTTTAGTAAATGCGTAGGCTTGTTATAATATTGTTTAGATGCAAACAGTTGAGTACGTTAGATTGTAATATAAGAAAATTCAACATTCGTTCCAACATAAAAAATGTTAAAATGAAAAAAAAATTTTAATTTCAATGACCAAAATTTAGAAATTTACTTGCGTAAGCCTAATAGATTTTAAAACATTTTCAACGGATAAACGATGTTAATGTAATAAATATATGAGTATGGAATTTTCAAAAGTATTTAAAGAAATTGTTTTTTTGGGAGAACGTTTTTCAACGATTTCTTTACGAAATTAATACTTTTAAATCTGCAGGTTTTTTTCATAATAATAAACTTTATTCACATGTGTATGTATACAATCTTTGTACATATATGTGTTTGTCATGATGGTATAACCATTGTTATAACCTTACGTAAGAAAGATACAAATAAATATTATTACATTGAACAATTAACAGACAATAGAAAAAAATATATAACAAAGGACACACATTTAATTAGTCCGTCGACAAAAATCAATAAATTCTTGTATATTGTAGAACGCATGTTTTTGTTTGTTTGTCAACATTGACTCAATGCACCAATATTTCAATCAACGGCATGATGCATTGGCAACAATGTCGTGCCTTAGCATAAACTATCAGCAAAATTACAGTTTTCTATTTCACATTTATCGGCAATACTGTTCTGTAAATTCTACAATACAATTGACGTATTTTCTTAGCACAAAGCGATACTACCGACCTCTGATGTTTAGAACAAATTTCCGTGTCGCATAATCCCGTAAGGTTGACTATCTTTACCAATATTTCAATCAACGTTCGCGCATATTTTATTTCAAATTATTATGTTGCCGATAATTAAGAAGACGTACTTGGTCAATTCCATCACGTATTTATAGTCAAACCATGATATTTGATCTATAAGTTTTGCGACATCTAGTGTCGACTCGTGTTAGCGATCACGTACGCCAATGGTTCGAATTAGGCAACTTTGTCGACATGTATGTAAAATCAGTTACATAAATCGATCTTCCGATAATTATAGCCAACATAAGTGTTAGCAAAAATTAAAATCTCGAATTGTCTGCTATAAGTTCGCAAGAGGTTGTACAATAGCAAACAAACACTGGGAATCACTCGACAGCTGTTTCGTCCTTTTGGGACTCTTCAGGAGTGAAAGAACTCGAGTGTAAGTTCACTATTGTACATATGCGTGCTGTCAATTAAATTCCCTACTGGAGGGTACATCATATTCAAACTATAAGTTTTGCGACATCTAGTGTCGAGTCGTGCTAGCGATCACGTACCCAACTGGTTTGCATTAAGCAACTTTGTCGACAGGTATGTAAAAGCAGTTATATAAGTCGATGCTTCGATAAGTATAAACGACATAAGTGTTCTCTGGAATCGCCTGCTGTAAGTTCGCAAGAGGTTGTACAATAGCAAACAAACACTGAGAATCACTTGACAGTTGTTTCGTCCTTCGGCCTTTGTACAATGGTGAACTTACATTCGAGTTATCTCACTCCTAAAAGAGTTTCAAAAGGACCAAACAGCTGTCGAGTGATTGTCAGTGTTTGTTTGCTATTGTACAACCTCTTGCGAACTTGCAGGAGGCGATTCGAGATTTAAATTTTTGCTAACACTTATGTTGGCTATAGTGATATTTGATATTTGTAGATTCATACAAGGTATTCTGACATGCATGCGCTTAATTTTCGATTTTGTTTACTAATTTTTATTTTTGAGATAATGCATAAAAATGATTCGATAAATGTTATTTAATTATTATTAGGAAAGTGAAAATGATTATTGTTTTTTCTCATTAGTATTTCATTGATCTAATAATAAGAAAAATTGCAATTTATTTCAATGTGTCGATTTACACCTAAATGCTTTAAAATTAAAATGTATTTTGCTAGGACGGTCTTAAATTTCTTTGAAAAATCTTTTATCACATTTTAGTCGGATTTCGCTTTACTTTAATCCAACTTTAAAAAAAACCATTGATCTCGTTTCAATGTAGAATCTTATACACGATTGAGTTTTCTAGTTGCTTCAAGATTATCGCTTCAGTTAAAGCAGGTCATCCGTCTTAGATGCGTTAGTGCAAGGAATACCGAAATTTTAATTTGTCTGAAACGTGGCAGAAGCTTTTTTATTTTTGTTAGGTAATGTTTACATTAAATTAATCGCATTTCCTTTGCCAAATAATTTTACATTTATCACTATCGACATATTAAAAATTTATTGGGCCGTACTGCAGCAAATGTATTGGTAATTTACGAATTCAGATGGAACTACAGATAACCATTTGATTGTATATCTGTGACAATAATAAATGTATTCTAATTCAAATAATTACTTTAATTACATTATTAAATATTTTACCGTTCAGCCTTTAAACTTATGATTTTTACAATTATATACCTAATTTAAGTTTAAAGTTTTTTTTATGAAACAGATATTATCCGTAATAGAAACCCAATACTAAAACTAATGATACGTTGTAAAAAGAAAAGTAAGTAATTCAAATTAAAATTTTAGATAATTTAGTTTACGTAGTTTACAAATTTCATTTTATAATTTCAGAGCATATTTAACATTCTTGAATACAATGTCAAACTAAAAAAATTGGAACGTGGGCTCCTATCTCTGTAATTCCATTTTTTAATCAAAAAATTGTTTAAAAAATGTAATAAATAATTAAATTAGAAACAACTTAAAAAAAATTACTAATAGTAATAATTTTGGGTATTTATCAGATTAGGAATTAGATTAAAAACTACAGAAGAACATCTTATCGATTCAAAAAAAAATGCTAAGTTGACATAAATAAACTATCAATCAATTTTTCTCAATATAAATTAGTTTCTCTGTTCACAGACATTGCAAAATAGTCTTTATTTGTGGACTTGTTCTAGAAGAACCGAACAAAGTACTTTTGATGTACAGATCAGCATACCCCAGGATCGACCACATATATTTGTTGTTAAATATAAGAAAAAGTAATTTACCTTTCAAAAAATGTAATTTGTGGTAAAAATAACTAAAATTTATTATACCTATTAAGTTAAAAATTTCAAATTAAATTTATGCGGAAAGTCACTTTTTTGGCATTTGAATGTGCCTGAATGCAGTTTAACTAGTCGGAATGCGTTCTAAGCGCTGAAGCGCACCGCTAACAACTGAAACAGAAAATTAAGTTTAGTTAACAGGCGTATAAAATGGCTATATACGGTGTATGCAAGCCCCAAGTATGCAAATTCATAAAGTAGTACAGCAAGCCGAGATGTCTATATATTACGTAATTAGAGACGGAGTTAAATGACATTTGAAAATCTTATTTATCCCATCTTTGAGTCTTTCAAGCGTTTAAATGATGAAACATTAAAATCTTATTTTAAAATTAAAATGCAAATACGCATCGTTTTGTTCATATTGAATTCTGAATACAATTTTTTGTAAATTTATCAATTTATTTATTTCTTGTAATTAGTTCTTTTGTAGAAATTTGAGTTCTTTTATAGAACTAGAACAATTTTTATTCCGAACGGTGGTAACTCTGAATTGATATTAAACATCAAAGCTGTCGTTACGTTCGCGGTGCGTTAATTTAAATCGAAATTCTGTATACTTCTTGCCACGAAAGAAGATCCCTGCGTCATAAGTATGTGCATATGAATCAATATGAGAAAAAATTCTGAGTCAATTTGATCATTTACTATTTAGTTACTAATTAGAATTAGAAAGTAACTAAAACAGTGTTGGCAAGATATGTGGTTGCCAGGTGAAATACTAACCTTAAAAAGTAACTATTGACAGCAATTTATAACCAAAAATACAGAAATCATAAATGACAGCGACCGACATTTGACAGAACGTCAACTTAAATGAAATTGAAGTCAATTTAGTAACTTTATTCATAAAGCATATAGTACATTTTCCCTCTTTATTTTACACGTATCTATGTCTTATTCAGACAATGATCGATACGTTATTTCGTACATCGGAAAATAATGACGCAAGTATCTTCTTTGGTGGCACCATGTTTAGATTTATTTATCTACTTAAAATAAACGATTACAACTCTATTTTGAACGATTTTTTAGCTATTTGGGTCTATATATTTGATAGGATTTCTGGCTACAAAGATGATTATTCAACAAGATAACCAAAATGTTACTTCTTCAAATCAAATAGTTGTTCGTCAAATTTCACAAATAATAAACTCTTGTATATTTAACGTGTAAGTACTGTTATAAATGTACTAATACAACGTGTATTTATTGTAATTGTAAGTTAGACAACACTATAAAGCAGAGTGTACGACTTGTAGTAGTAGTAGTATTACATTGATATGTCAGAAAGATCACAACTTTTACAGTCTGTATCAGAGAAATGTTTTCATATGTCAAAATGTGAATGAACACTAAGTTTATTTATTTATTTAATTGTTATAAATATTAATTGTCACGTTTACCGAATCTTGAGCACCAGGTAAAGTATCGCATTGATTAACATTTTCATGAATATTTAAATTCGTTGCAAATGTTTTAGAACTACGGCACCCATCTTCTCTAGGTTGTTCTGATCCAAGTACTTGCAAAACTTCAATTCGTTTGTTAAGCGAATTATCGACATAACCTGCGACCGCAGAAGATTTCCATCCTCCGTGGCGCAATGATGTTTAACATATAAAACCTAGATACTTATTTATCTATAATGGTTAATAAGTCGCTTCCACAGTTTGCTAAATAAGCAATGCCGGATCGCCTACCGGATTAAATTTTCGATCGTGCGTCGGAGGATCACTTGAATGGACATAAATTCAAAATTATTGAAATTGTATAGACGTATTCACCTTGTTATATAGATAACCTTAGTGTTAACTAAACGCATTTTAAGTTAACAATAAAGTTATAAAATAAAAATCCAAAGTTTGCCATTTTTGAGTTGGCGGTTTTACGCTTCTGACGTCACTTAAAAAGAGGCGGGCCTGATGTGACGTAATGAGAATCCTTGAACGCTTTTACTGCAGTGCTTTATAGGTATAGTCTTTGTATTTACTCTTTGTTGGTAATAGTTACGTCAATACTGTATCGCGAGTAATGGAGAAAGGATCAAAAAAAATTGTATAAATATTGTATAGTGCCCATGCGTAAAGAAATACAACTACTACAAGCCCAACAAAAATATTTATAACCCTACCAAAGGCTAGCGGTACTCATAATGCTAGAAGAAAGCATGGTTATCAGCTATCAGAAGAAAACCGGGTGATATTTCCGGATAACACTACTGTTTTTGTGTAGTGAAGACCACTTTAATGTAGGTATTTATAATTAGTAAATTTGTGCGCTAAGGATTTATAGCCCTATTAATAATCACAGCTTGAAGAAGATGTTGAAAATTACATTAAATTTAAGTATTCTGGAGGACCTGTTCATATGAAATCTGATGTGGTACCACACTTATTTTCATTGCCAGTTAAACAGGAAACGCACTTTTCCCACAACTGAAAGAACTGCATCTATTAAAAGAGCTTGTCAAAAATTTGTTGATGCAATTATATCAACACCCGAATCGGTACCAGAACCTGATACGGGAAATGTAGAAAGAAGCTCTCTTATTGAATCTCCGACAGAAGTCGAGTCTTTTAAACCAGAAGTTCAAGCAGCAGAAGGGTTTATTCCTAGCTTACAGTAATTCCTACTTTAAGTAAGGGAATTCCAAGTTAAACCGAAGTTTAGGAGTAAATTTGTTCAGTGCACTTTATTCAGTATCTCAAATGATAAACATGTTGATGTTGGGTGTTCACCTATTCAAACTACTTCTGGCACTTTATTTCATTCCAGAAAATTGTGATATTACATTTCCTTCGTCTTCTGAAGTTACTGTTAGTGAAGCAACATTTTCTGAAAATATCTCCAATGAAGCTTCAAGTACGGACCACAGTTTTAAAACCGATGTAACCCACAACCACTATAAAAATTGCTGTTGAATGGTCAACCGTGGTCAACATACATTGCAACACATAAAAGCAAAATGTATTTGGGGTTACCAGGTGATTAATTATACTTAATTGATTTATTATTGGAAACAATTAAAACAACAAGAGATCACATTTTAATAACATTAAAGAAGATCCGCTTGAATCCCTCATTTCAACAATTAGCTGATGATTTTGGTATTACACCTAGTGCAGCATCGAAAGCTTTCAATAAAACAATTGATCCCTTAGCAAAATGTTTAAAAGAATTCATTATTTGGCCTACTTCTCAGAAAATAAAAAAATGCTTAATTGCTTTTCGGTATCGATTTAGTGATGTCCAAAGTATAATCCGATTGCTTCGAAATCCAAATAGAAAAACCATCTGATCCAATTAAACAAACATTGTCTTGGTCAGAATATAAAAAATGTAATACTATAAAGTATTTAATTTCATCTACACCAGATGGGTTGATTAATTATGTGTCTGTTGGATTTGGAGGTCGTACCTCCTGATACTGCAATCGTTAAACATAGTAATTATTTTAAAAATTTTGCCAAAAAACTGTACAGTTATGGCTGATCGGGGATTTAAAAGAGTTGATGAATGCTCGACTCTTGTAAATTGCAGAATAGTGCGACCACCAAGTGTTCGAAGTGGAATTAAAAGTACAAAATCTGAAGTCATGGAAACTAAGCGAATTGCAGCTTTAAGAATCCATATAGAGAAAGAGTAATAAAGAAGACTTCGTGAATTTAAACTCTTAAAGCCACACGTGTGCATAAATAAAAAATTAATCTCGCATTTGGACAATGTAGTAATAATTGCACATGCGGTTTAGTTAATTTACAATCAGATTTAATCAAAAAATAATATTTAAGACATTTATTTATACTGTAAAAATTTAGGTACAAATGTTTTTAGAAATTAAGCACATTATTTTGCATTTTCATATAAAAATGGAAAAATACATTCAGTCCAAAAACTTGTGCTTTTTCAATTATCCCCATTATATAATCATTATCATAGTCTTCAGTGATAATCGTAATTTTGTTATTGTCCTCAGACAGGGCGTTGATTGAATCAACGCTTGGGGTCTGCGACGCAAAATATTCCCTTTGATTTTAAAAAAACACATCTGTAGTTGAATTTGGGCCTTGTATTTTGGGGAAATTCTATCATTTTTTATGTAATTTTTAATAGTTTTGTCACTGAAAGGACATTTTATTTCAATTACGCAATCAGGGACCAATTGCATCTGGAGATGCACCTAAATGAGGGTATTCGGAACTTAACAATAACCCCACCCTTTTAAAATTTTGCTTAAAATTTTTTTTAATGTTTTAAAACATCAGCTTCTAAAGTTTGACCTCTTATCATTGGAATGGAAGGTTTTATTTTCGATCCTCCCAGAATTTGTTCGACTAAAGAACCACCCTTCTTTTTTGCAATGCGCTGCTTCATAAATCTTAGATGCTGTGATTCGATCATATCTTAGTTCGTACCACACATTGCATTTTATGCGCAGTTTTGATTCACTCTCTCTGCTTGCTGACACAGTCGATCATTCATTAGGTTTCTTGCATTTCAGGAAATCTACCGCACTGTCGGCACTGTTACTTGCATAACTTATAATTAAATGATGCAAACTTAATTTATTATGAATGCCGCATTCTTTAAAATATTTTAATAAATGGCAATTTGAATTATTTTTACTTCTGTTGCCTTTTCAATAAATTCATTCAAAAATGTTGATGTGCCAGGCACATTGAATGACAACGGGCTTCCAAAATCTTTTGTTGTTCATAAACTGTGTGTCAGTATTCGACAAAGAGAGTCTAGGTTTTTCCAATAGCATTGGACTTCTGTTGTTGATGGCTCATTACTTTTTCATGTACCCATGTTAAAAATGCTAATGAATGCTTGCAACCACCTAAAAATACTATATTTATATATCTTCAAAACCAATTTAATAAAAATAAACCTTTTGATGCCAGGAAACTTCAGTCATGACAAGTTACATTTAAAATTTCCTCTTCAACTTCATTAATTATTATTGAGACGGCGTAATTTTTACTTTTTATTTTATGTTCAGGGCATATTTGGCCTTTGATTGTGCACAGTTCTCCAATTCTTTGAACTATATCCAATAGCGGATTTGATATAATCCTGCCTTGTAGAACTAAAAGAAACAACAAAAAGAAATGTTTATCAATCTTAATACGTATAATAAATAACCAAATGTAAATAACTTACCGCATTGCTTTCCAACCTTTAATTTCAGCTGAATAGTAGCAGTCACTGTTTGTAATGTACCTCCATGACCATAAATAAATCGACTTTTGGTAAATTATCGCTTTGAGCTATTACGAAATCCTCACTACGTTTCGCCATTGCAAATTAGAACAAATAATTTTCAAATTTCAAACAAAAAAGACAACCAGAATGCACAAAGAACAAGCTGTAGGATTCTATTACGTCATATAACACACCGGACTCCTTCGTGCAGAAACGGAGTTCTCGATAATTTAAAATTCAATGGTTTTTAATTTCGCAAATAAATAATAATAAATGCTGTATTGCAATATTTAAAATACATAATATGTTTTAATTTACGTAATATTCCACAAAAATAAATTTTTATGTAGAATAGTAACAAAGTATTTTTGTCTATTCAAGGAGAAATGCTTGTGATATTTTATATTTTCACTAATTTTTTTTTAATTAAACGTATGTAAATGTACTTTAATTAAACTATAGCATTTAAATCAACATTTAAACAATTGAAAATATTGCCACCCTAGCATGTAGACGTCAAAATTCCCTAAATTTAAAAACTGTGAAATTTTTATTTTTAAAATCAATTAAAAGGCCAAAATAGAAAAAATAGTATAAAGGAATTCGTTTCAAAGACATTTTAGCAACTAGTACATTCGAAAACTCACCGCTTCCGGGCACGTTTTCTAATGTGTACTGGTTTTGGAAAATGCCCAAACTACAAAGTTCGATTGCTCCATTATTAAACAAGATATCCACTTCTGGTTTTTTTTTTTATTTAATAGATATCCATTAGTTGCACTTTTTAAAAATATTCTACCCATATAAAGGTGGTCCTAAACTAGGTAATTGAACCAAAAAGTTGGGGTTTTTTTTTAATGGAACATCCTGTATATCTACGTATATTTGAATCTCTCTGTTGAAAAACAACTTGAGTTTGTATACATGATTAGGTGTCTGTTAAGCGTTAACTAACACATTTACTGTGAAAAAGTCCCATATTTGACAAATCACAGCACTGACACCCTTTTGTTAGTTCTTTTCCATATTTTGCAATTGGTCGCCTATTATAGTCAAAAATTCGCAAACTTGATCCCTGTTGACGTTTTTAATACTATACAGAGGTGGTCAAGAACAAAATTATTTTCTCAATTTTTTTTAAATAGAACACTCTTTATACCGATAAGTCATTCAGATATACGATTTTAAGAGCTTTCTAACGATATGCACACTTAGGTACTAGGGCCGGAACTTTTGAGATATTCCACAAGAGTAGATATTAAAAATATCAATTAATTAAAATGTAATTGCAATTAACATTAACATTTTTTGCCGAACTTTCATTCCAAATAGAATAACACTTAAATTTGTATACAGATATTTCGAGTAAGATAGGATCTGTTTATGGTAATAATTTTTTTACAGAAAGTTATTGCGGTATTGTATTGTCGTATTTAAGTTTTTAACATCATTTAACAACATTAATTTGGTGATAACTTTAAAAAAAACAAAAGACCAACATTCAACTTTTTCCTAGTTCAGTAATAGTATATTCTGTAACAAGTTTGAAATATGGCTTGTTCCCACACGAGTGGAATGTTTGTCCCACAAGCCGAAGGCGTTCCATGTATATTTCACCCTGCAGCTAGCAGAAGCTTAAAAATACAAATATAAACATATGTTTTTTAAAGCCTCGGATGCATCAGGGGAGTAGGGCAATCTCTGATGTAATGACGTCAGCCCATATTTACTGATGTCGGCTAGACAATATACGTGGATCGTAAGGAAAAAAGAGAGAACTTTTTGAGATAGTCTCTTTCTTATCTTTAAAGCACTATTTGGTTTAGTGAGAGATTTAAAAATATTGTAAAAAAGGTTGATTATCAAAGCAGTCTCTGCCTTACAATCAAATAAATTAATTGCAAATACAACTAAGAGCAATAATAACTTCC